>CM027873.1:20238065-20302698 GCA_016097615.1 Eucalyptus dawsonii | reverse complement strand
TTGAGTCCAATTCCAAGTTTGAATAGTGGCAACTCTTTGCTTAAAGTCATTTCCCTTGAGAGTCAGGGCACCCACCATCATGTGGGTGGAACTTCATCTGATACAGTGAGTGGATAACAGTTTTGCATTGCATCCGTGAGAGTAAATGGATCGAAAGATGTGGACACTTTGTATTGCAAAGAAAGAAAATGCATGTGCTCACGAAAGAGATTAAAGCATTAAAATTAGAGAATTTACGGATCATCCCCAAAGATCGAATGCAAAATCCTTAGTTGTGCTTAAGCTTGAAAGAGATATTGACTTGTTCACATAAAGAAAAGATGTTAGTACATGCTTTCAAGATCCAGGTTGAATGTTCTTCAACCGAACTTATCGAGTTCTCTTAAGAAGGGTGTTCCCACTACACTTATCAATCTTCTGTATTCCAATGCAAGAGCAAGAATTTTTCCAGTGCCAAAGCAATAGATGATAAGAAAAACATGGAGAGACTTGGTCGTAGATAGGGGCTGGCCACCGGTCGTGGGTCCCCACCATTGGGTGGCGGGTCGGATCGGGTTGGCCCATAGGCCCTAATGGGCTGGCCCAGGCCCGAATTTTTAATGGATTGGACCTTTGAGGCCAAACCAATGGCCAAGCTCGTAGAGCCAAAGCTTTATCATATAAATTAATGGGTTAATACATCAAAACCCCAACCCAGACACTCGACAAATTTACTCCAAACTATTTTTCGTGTACAAAATTCCCAACCCAGTAAACTTATGATAAAATTGGCCCCGATTGATTATAAAAAACCATAAATCGGGTACATTTATGACAAATTTACCCCAAACTAATTTATTCGACCGCAAAACCCTAAACCAGTAAACTTAGCATGACAAATATACTCTATACTAAATTGATTAATACCACAAAAAATCATAAAAATTGTAAATGTGACAAACGGAACATAAAATCCTAAATTGGTATACCTGGTTAACTGTCACGTGTCATTTAACTTAATAATTTGAGAATAAAATTTAACGAAAACTAACATAGGGTAAATGTGTCACAAAGTGTACCAGTTTGGGATAAATTTGTCAAAAGTATACAAGTTTTGGGTTTTTGGTAGTCAAAAAAAAAATAATTTGGAGTAAATTTGTCATAAATTAATACGGGATTTTAGGTTTTTTTAGCAGATATCCCTATAATGATTGCTCGCCTTAATATTTTACCTTCCCAACTCTCTATTAGCTACCTTCTAATACATGACTAACCGTCTAGGAATGCATGTTCCCATGACCTCTTTAGGAGAACAAGCATGCGTGGCTTGCTCAAAGCACTGATGATTAGGGTTGTTTAACCGGGTGAAATTAGATTTTCGTGCATTTTCTATTTGGTCCGGGATTTGATTAATGAAAAGACAATCACGTTATTTATTCCAGTTTGGGTAGTTTCAGCCTGGTTTGGTTAATGAAACCAAACTAAAAATTGCCTTTCTTCTTAATGTTACAATTTTGATCTCTCCTTTATTAGTACGCCTATTCTTAATGTTACAAAAAAGAAAATGGGAAAAACCAAATCAGTCTTCGGTTTGGGTTGCGATTCTATTTAAAGTTAATGCACACCTAAATAGTTTGGTTCGGTTCGAGTCTCTTGAAAATCCAAACCGAATTGAACTGTTGACATTTCTTTAAATAGTCTAGCCTTAACCAACTCAATAATCTCCTAAGACAAGATCACGATGCTATACCCTTGTGTGTACTAATCGGTCTCAAGTTCGATTCCTATGTTTCTGCAAGACTATTTTTCTTTCGGCTTAGCCGTAGTAACAAATAGTAACCGAGTGGAGAACATTGAGTACATGAACAGATATCTCCAAGCCAGGAGGGAGAATGCTTGGTTTTGGGCCTTCAGATGATGATCTTAAGACGCCAAAGCCCAACTTATGCGAGAGATGGATGGGCCAAGTGGGCCTGATTGGACCAAGCCTTTTTTTTGACGAAAATGCTTTATCCATTATTTCAATGAAATTGTTTCATCGTTAGCTCATATTTTCCACGCGTCCTTAAAATAATTTCAATGAAATTGTTTTCTCGGAAGATCATAGTTGGACAAACATTATTATATGCTCCGATTTCTCTTAATTGGACATAATTACAATAGACCAGATATTGGGTATTTATAAAATTAGTTACTCTTTATCAATCACAGTCTTATTTTTCTTCCAAAGATTGTAATACAAATATTCATACTTTTACATTATTTGTTCTTCATCTATATTCTAAATTCTAACTTTTCTTCTCTCTCTCTCATAACTAGCTTTTTTTTTTTTAATTATCATAACTCTTTCATTGTCTTTTAAGTAATTACAGTCATGATAATTCCTAGATATTGACCTCTATTTTTCCTATAAAACTACACAAATGCTATTGTAGTATACACGATTCAATTCCCATTTACAAATAAAATTGAAAAATTTATTATTTTCTTGTCGATCACTTTATTGTCTTCTATTTTTTTTTTTTATTCCATGTTAAATATCATATCATAAGAACACCTTTGGCCACAAATAAAATCCTATTCCATCGAGGAGTGACCAGTTGTTTTGCTAGTTCTAGTTCAATAAAAAGCAAAGATGTACTAATTTTTTAGACATTTTTCACTTGCAAAGTTGAGAAACAAAAAATATCAATTTTAATTAGTCTCTCTCAATCAGTCTATATGTCTCATTCTTTATTTTGAACTCCTTAATTTTCCAGAGAAACAAATTATGTTTGATTTATTAAATAAATCCTGTCAAGATTAGAATTAGACAGTGTTATAATTATATGTACGCATAAATTGATCAGTTCACATTAGAGTTGACAAATTATTTCCTTTTCCATACGTTCTTTTTGTATATTTGTCCATGAACATGCAAAAATTACTCTATTTCTCATTTCAGGTGGGAATGCACGAATTCCCACATGGCAAACTATGTAGTAAATTAGCAAATACATATTTATAGCCATTCATTTTTTATATCCATTTGCTGTTGAAAAGGGTAAAAAGCGACCCATTTGTGGAATTAAATGCAATCCTAAGAAATTCATAAAAGTAGATTTCTTTCGCAATTTAAATCCCAATTTATGGAAATAAATAATGGAATTTCCTAACAAGTAACAAGGGCAACAGGCACCGGCTAGCTTCTCCAGAATCTAAAAGAGCAGCTCTCTCCCTAAAGCAAGCCATCTCTCTCTCTCTCAAGCAAACCATGAAGAAGAATGAACAGCAACCACCACCACCACCACCACCACCACCACCAACGTCAAAACTCATCGCCGCCACCGCCCAGATGCACTTCCACCACCTCATCCACTACTTCCTCCTCTTCGCCTCCGGCTTGGCCCTCGGGCTCGCCCTCGCCATCTCTCTCAATAACTTCTCCTCCTTCAACCTATCCCTCCAGCTCAACAACAACAATCAACTCTCCCTCCAGAACCAACCCGCCGCACCGCTGCCGCCTTCTCTCTTCAACCAAACCCCGACGGAATGGTGCCGCACCGTCGTAAGCGACTTCCTGGACCCGCTGACCCCCATGCACGACATGGACGACAGGGAGCTCCTCTGGCGGGCGTCCATGGCTCCCAAAATACGGCAGTACCCGTTCAAGCGCGTCCCCAAGGTTGCCTTCCTGTTCTTGACGAGAGGCCTCACCGCTCGCTCCGCTGTGGAGAGGTTCTTCCGAGGGCACGAGGGTCTTTTCTCCATCTACGTCCACTCTCATCCAGCGTTCAACGCGACGGCGGGCGGCGGGGAAAGCGAAGGCTCAGTCTTCCACGGCCGGAGAATTCCTAGTAAGGTCAGTGACGGGCAGCCTTTATTAAACGTCCAATCTTTCATTTTCAATTCATTTTCAATTAGGCCTTGCTCTAGCCTCTTTAGGTCACGTAAGCACCGTTGATCATATCATATGAATAAAAATCTCGATCACTCATATACGAAACATTAGGTGAGACAAGCTCTTCACAAGTAGTACGATGCACGATGAAAGGTTTTATTACGCAATTTCAATGCATGCATATAACCTTGGGGCGAGTCATGAGGAGCAATTCCTTGTGAATTCCATAATTTCGGTAAAGATTGCGTATATATTGTGATCTGATTTGTGAATACCTTGCAAAATCGATGGACCAATCGAATTTCGCCGAAGGAAAAGTTACCCTATATTAGGTGAAGGCTTAATCGAAAACGAACCTATGTTTAAGCTTTAGCTAGGCTGTGTTCTGTCAAGCTATGCCCTCTAAGCTACGGCCTATGTGAACCTTAACACATGTTCGCGGTTATCTAGCTTTTAGGTGATGAAATTTCACCAAAGCAGCGAGTTCTTTTGTCTGCTCTGACCAGTTCCCGGATCCGCTTTCCTTCCTGTGTCAACCAAACATTTATTGACATTAAGAAAACATCTTAGTAAGTTGTTATTTAGGTCAAGAACTTTGCCATTACTATGCATGATCGGCTAGCTCGTGAACCGGTTAAGTCGCGGGATTCGCCGGCGGCGGCCTACCGATCCGATAGCGCTCCGCGGATGGAGGAAATCGGCTTTGTGATATGGAGTTTGTGGGGAGATCGCATGGAATTTGCCACATTCGAGACTTGCTTGGATTCCACTCCTTTTGCATGAAACTCAAAAGAGAGAAGTTCCAATGCCTCGCTTCCTTTTCGGCATTCCTTTCTTCTCGCTGTCTCCGGGGTGAAAAGTGCAAAGTGTAAAAGCCGAATTTGGCCGCCGAAACTTCAAGAGCTACGACTTGAACCTCCCGATACCAAACTTCGTTATCATAAAATGCATATAGTATTCGAAAAACTTCGTTTTTTCGCATTTAGTGAAAGTTAAAAAAAGAAAATATCTCTGCCTCTTTAGTAACCGAAAGATTTTCAATTAAAACTAGCAGGAGAAAATAAAATTAAAAAAAAAAAAGAAAAAAAAGCTAAAAAATCTCCAATTGATATTGCAGAAATTTTTTATGCGTGCTTCTGTTGTTGGGCTTGATCAGATGCAACTTAGCTAGGCCTGGACTTAAGGGGTAAATTTCCTCTGACTTTGCTGGGTATATACAAGCCCCATGGCCATCTATGATGTCGGCCTTCTCATTTTTCATTCTTTAAAGCCCATTTTCTTCTTTTCTGTTTTTCAAATTATTTTCCTTTATACTTCTATTTGTAAGTACTAGCAACAAAGCACACGGGCGCGAGGAATAAAGGATGAGAGATTTATTCTAGAAAATAAATTTAAATGAATGTTAAATGAGAGCTCTATATGGTATTGGAAAGTAAGTTATGATGGAAAGTTGTTGTAGGATAGAAGAAAACTCAAATTTTGGAATCAAAATTTCCCGAGAAGATTACGATTATTAATCGATATCTTTTTTTTTATGGAATCAAAATTTGTAAATGAGAGTTCGAGGGCATTTGAGAAAGGAAAAACATTTAAATTCCTTAAACACAGGAGGTCGGGTTTACTTTGTATAATGATAATATAGCTTAAGATTAGGGATATTATTGCAGAGTTAAGTCGCTCAAATATTTAACACTTCAATTTTTTTGGTTCACACAGGTGGTCCAGTGGGGCAACTTCAACATGGTAGAGGCCGAGAGGCGCTTCTCGCCAATGCACTACTCGACATCTCGAACCAACGGTTTGTCCTCCTCTCAGAGTCGTGCATCCCCCTCTTCAACTTCACCACCGTCTACTCCTACCTCGTCGGCTCGACCAGGTCATTCGTCGAGGCCTACGACAAGCCCGGGCCGTTGGCCAGCCGGTACAACTCGCGGATGCGGCCCGTGATCCAGATCGGACAGTGGCGGAAAGGGTCGCAGTGGTTCGAGATGGACCGTGGCCTGGCGGTTGAGGTGGTCTCGGACACGAAATACATCTCCGTGTTCAGGAGATTTTGCAAGGGCTCTTGCTACTCGGACGAGCACTACCTGCCCACATTCGTGAGCATCAAGTTCGGGAGGAACTCGAACCGGAGCTTGACGTGGGTCGACTGGTCAAGGGCGGCCGCACCCGACCCGGTTCGAGCGGGTGGCAGAGTGACCGTGGAGCTCCTGAAGAGGCTGAGGCGGGAGCAGGAAGTGCGAGTACAACGGGAAGAGCACGAAGCGTGTGCTTCTTGTTTGCTAGGAAGTTCTTGCCCAATGCCTTGGACAGGCTGCTGAGATTTGCTCCAGAGGTCATGGAGTTCTGAAAAACTAAGGAAAAAAAGCACATAGATTTATACTTCTTTCTAAGACCATTTTGATGATGTCTTTTGTCTTGTTTCGCATTTTTCTTAGGGTTTCCATTGCTCCTGTTTCTTAGGTGAATTTAGAAATTATTTGGCTAATGTTAGCAATAATCCTGATCGGGTGTTGTGGGTGGCAAGCAAAGTGGGGGAATTCACATTGAATACCTTGAGGGCCATGTCCTTTGGTGCACTTTTTTTTTGGGGGGCCTTTGTTGTCAATATCATTGGAATGTCTCAAATTGTCTGTGTTTTGGGAGGTAGCAAGTGGCTATCTTTGACGTTTGAGATACTTGAAAATAATTGTTCTTTAGTTATGTCGCTGCCCTCTCCTGCATGAGTTATATTGGTTAAGCGACAAAACCGTCGCACTTCCATAAAGTTATCGTGTGCGCATGATGTAGTAAATCGACATCGTTGTTGTGTTTGGAAAACTTAAATGTCGATTGATTTGCTTCACCATATATCATTCCTAAAAGAACTGGAATCCTCAAAATTTAGGAGGAAAATTTACATCTTGAGTTTACTCCCTGTAGATTATGACGCGTCCTCGTTTTGCCTTCTTTGATCGTCTAGACGACAGCTCTAGCTCTATGCCCACCATCCATCCATTGTCATCTAAGCTCCCGGGACCGTGGCGCCGGTGTCTCCTCGGTTTGCGCTGGCGCCACCACCCCTGTTCCCCCTCGTTGCATCAAGTTTGAAGAAGATATTACCTTTAATAAATAAATAAATAAAAGAAAAGAAGAAGAAAGTGGGATATGTGATGATTTGTAGAGATATGAGATAAGAGATATCGTAGAGGTAAGACATGTTTTCCACTAATTTATAAGACTTTTTTCTTTTCATGAAAAATGTTTTTAAAAAAAAAATTTTTTTGTAAACAAACTTTAAAAATCCGGAAAACGCTTCTAAATTATTTTTCACGAAACGAATTCTATAACATTAGTATCAAACTTTTTCGAAAGTGATCACTTAAATGCCAAATTTGTTATTAAAAAAAAAAAAAAAGAAACCAAATACTATTGTGCCTTACCAATTTGGGTCGTGACATTACAATAGTTTAATGCTTTTTTGATTGACGTGGCTCATCGACAAGGTGAGTTGGCATAAATTACCCTAAATGTAAACAACATAGTTTATGTGTGCTATATGCCCTGAATTTGTGAATTGACACTAAATTCTTTCTCTTCTTCAAATCCTGCTTTTTGAATAAGAAATTTAGGCAAAATTAGGTTTTCAATTTGCAATGGAGGGTAGGGACCGAACGAGCTTCCCTTAAATTAAGCTTGTTCCAATCAAGAATTGGGCGAACAAGAGCTGGGAAGGAGGGGGAGTGACATAGATACCTACACGAACCAGTTGTTTCTTCGGACGAATATGATGATGTAGACGAAGAAGATGGAGGAGAAGAGAAGGTAAAATTGGCGAGTTAAGTAGTTGTCTTCTCCAAATCCTATCCCAACAGCCGAATCCTCCATTCTCTCTCTTCTCCTTCGATGGTTGAACCATGGTTCCTCAATCTTCTTCTTCTTTGGTCTTCCAAGAGAAGACTCAAGGATTAGAGTTGTATCTTCAGGGCAATTAGAGTTGTCTTGCGGTTTGCAATAGCTAATATATCTCTTACCCTTACCAAAAATAAAAAATAAAAAAAATGGGGGAACAAAAAGGCCGAACAATGTCGTTTTGGCCCCCTTTTTTGCCACATTAACCAAAGATTGTCCACGTCAAACTCAACTTTCTTTAAAAAGAAAAAAAAAAAAAAGACACATTAGAGTCAAAATTTAATTCAAAAGGCCCCGGAAAGATGAAGTGTCAGAATAAGCACTTAAGTGATCACTAGAAAAATTCTAATATGAAGTAGCTAATGATCGGAAGAAAGAGCTTATTTCTGTAGCTATGATATATTTTGGTCATCCAAGGGTGTGCGACAAGGATGTGTTAGTGGGCATGCCGGTTCAAGCTTCGGGTGATCCTCGTGACCAAGATCTTGTTGCATTATTTTCTTTTCTCCTCTGGCTCTTCGGGTCGTTCGGTGGGGGTCAGGGCCGATGGCTGGAGGTGAAACGTTCTGTTCTGGGGTGGTCCTCGGTGAGGAAGGAGGCGAAGGGGAGAAATGGGAGAAGAAACAAAGGGAGAGAAAAGAAAGCATGGGCTTATTTAGTCTCGTGAGATTTGGGCTTCTTTGGTCTGGGTTAGTTTGGGCTGGGCTCAGAAATTAGATCTGGATCGGGCCTGTTTATTAGTGGGCTGGTTTTGTCTCTAATCAAGGAGGGAGCCTAATATAACGGCCCATTTTTTGGTGTTCATAGCCTGATCCCAAGGCTGATCTTCAGACCATATTTTCGGAGCTCCATTTGACCATACGTGCGGACCGAGCCCAGCAGCCCTGCTTGGGTCCATATTTTCCGAATAAAAAATTGTTATCAAATTTTTTTTTGAAAAAAATTGAAAATCCCAAAAATTAGAAAATATCTTAGAAATAGGTCTTGATCTAGTTGCGCAGCTTTAGTAATAGACTTAGCCTTGTTTTATTTAGTTAGCATAACTCTTAGTTTAGTTTTTCTTTTGGGGATGACATTTTTATAAGCTTAGTTTGAGTAGATTAACTTTAAGTAGGAACTTGAACTTGATTTGAATTTAGCTCATGGGGATGATGTCGTGGGGCTTATAATATGAACATGTATATTCTTTACTAAATGAGTATCGGATTTTCATTTCTGCACTTCTATTTTAAGCTTTTCAATTACGTGGATATTTCATTACTGCTCTGCCATTTCAGCTTGTTAGTTTCCTCTCTAGATAGGTTGAGCCTAGTTTACAATTACATAATAAACCTTGCCAAAAACATTTGCATGATCACTTGGAGGTTTTGATACCTTTAAGACGATAATTGGTGACCAATAATGCAAGGTCACTTAAGTAAACAACAATCCAAGTTATAGGTACCAAAAGGCTGTTAATAGATTTATTAGTAAAATCAAGTCCTTGAATTTGGGATCTTTGATTGCATAGGAAACTGAGACAAACCTCCTGTGTCTCATTTGTTTTCTAGCCAACCCCAAATGGCTAGTGGCACTCTTTAAAAAATTAGTCTTTAAAGATATTTAATAAAAGAGATCCAACATTTCGCAAAATATGGGCCATGAGATTTTCGCATCTAATCGAAAAAATTGGTTTAACTTTGGCAATACTTCTAAACTCTGTCTTTTCTCCAACATACATTGCAGAAAAAGGGCCGCGACAACCATTAATTCCTACGATGGCCATATGGCTCCGATGGTAATAAACTGTCATGTTTTCTTCGTATAATGGTAGCATGGATTAGGGATACAATTGAAGCAATTGTTTCTGTGTAGCCTTTTTCAATTGTTGACTTCAGCTTACTGACACGCTACATTGGATGGTTTATTATAAATTAATGCCACGTTAGATTTTTCATCAAAGCAAATTGTTGATGGCTTTTATGATCGATTTTCAAACTTGTGGCACTTTGAGTGAGTGAAAAAATGTTATGGCTATCAAGTGAGCATCTTATATAAGTTATGACACTCCTACTACTACGATTACCATGTACATCATGGTACTCCTTTGGGTGATCATATGATATCTATACATACATTAAACCTGTAATGATGCTAATAACTTTTATTGATATTTATAAGTACACCTCATTAAAGTTTATTTACTATCTTTGGATATACAATCATATTTGACAATCATATTAATTACCAACTAATATGTTCATGACTTAAAACAAATCAATTAACTTTTGAATGAATCTCTAAGTTCTTATAATAAATGAACATCAATATAACCATGACACCAAGAAGGATGTGTAATATATCAATTTCAGTCATATCATCGATTAATCATGGGTAATTGAATAAAACATTATCAAATTTTAAAATTCTAGATACCTTAAGATTTGGCCACTTTGGTGACTAACAAAACATTCATAATTGAATTTTAAATGGTAATACACAATAATTATTTCATAATTTGATTATCTCTAAATATTAATATTTAATTATTTTTGTTATAAAGTTTTCATAAATGTATGAGAATCAAATTGTACATTATGATGCCTTACATACATATCAATTCATATATAAATATAAGAATACATATAGCAAAGCAATTAACGTGCTAGAGAACAAGAAAATATACATACACAATGAGTACTAAACCCAAACAATAATTTACATGCGATTCTATTAAGTAAGTACTTTTTATTAATCAATATGTGTGCGGTGTATATCTTTAACGACCATTAATGGGAGAGTATTAACGAAACCATATATTATTTTAATAATAAAAAATATGAGATCCTAGATCATATTCCGATACCAACTATAAGCAATAACGTAATTTTTTATGCAGAAATATTAAATTAAATATATAAATATTCTTGATTTATTTACTATAAGAGGGATGAATATATATCTTTATCCATTGAAATAACTTTGAGAAAATGATTGTTGCAAAAATAAGAAAAACGAAGGCATTTAATTTTTCTCTCTTAATCCACTTTTATTTTAAAGTATTTTTTATCTAATGGAGAAAGAAATACAACTTTTCATTATCTTGGATGAATAGAGAACTATACTCTTTATACAAGTTATCAATATGTATTTTCTATCAAAGCACATTCTAATTTAATAGTCGCATTTTTTTTTTTGGGTAAATTACACATTCTCATAAGAATTGCATCTTTTTAGTCAATAATTTTTTTTTATAACATTCAAATAATTGTTAAACTATTAATTAAAAATGTCATGTGTGTCACAATTATTCTTACAGACTAGTCAAAGGGCAAGCTCCACCCAACCAGGTTTTTTATTTAGGGAAGTGGGGAGGCGGCCATCAAGCTCTTGAAGAGGTTGAGAGGTGGAAGCAAGAAGTGCGAGTACAATGGTAAGTGCACGAGTATTTGCTTCTTCTTTGCTAAGTTCCTGTCCAAGGACAGGCTGCTGAGATTTGCTCCAATGATCATGGGGTTCTGAAAAGCTAAAGGAAAAAAACACATGGATTTATACTTCTTTCATCGACCATTTTGATGATGTCTTTTGTACTGTTTCACATTTTCTTAGGGCTTTCACTGTTCCTTTTTCTTAGGCGAATTTAGAATTCATTTAACGAATGTTAGCTGCAACCCTAATCGAGTGCTGTAGGTGGCAAGCAAAAGTGGAGTAATTGACGCAACCATTTATTTTGTTCTTTCTGGGAGGTTATTAACAGTGTTATAGATGTGCACATGGCATTGAAGACCTTGAGGGCCATGTCCTTTGTGTACCTTTTTCCTGCATTTCAAATGTTGGGGTTTTGTCTTCGTCGTCAATATCATTGAAATGTCACAAATTGCCTACGTTTGGGAAGGTAGCAAGGAGCAAGTAGCTATCTTTGACATTTGAGATATATGTAATTATTGTTCTTAAATTTTGTCTCTGCTCTCTCTTCACCTACTGACTGGATAGGAAGTATTTTATGCATGAGTAGCATTGGCTAGGCGACGAAGCTATTGCAGATACAGTATTGTTCTTTGACATTCGACCCTTGTGAGCCTCGTGGTGAATAGATTTGAATGAGGGCTACTGCGAGTCAAGGTGAAGGTTATGAGGTCGGTTGCAAGGTGAAGGTTATGAGGTCGCGCAACCTCGGCGAGCTTGCGGTGGGACAAATTTGTGGAGCTTGGGTCTGCTCATCAGACCTGCAAATCTTGACGAATAGAATTGCAGCTTCCATGAGCCTCACGAACGGCAACGATGGCGAGCCTCTGGCAACGTGAATCTGCAATGTCAAAGAAGATGAACAATAAACTTGTAAGAGCAAGACTAGAAAATGGTAATCTTAGTGAGGGCAATTTTGAAAAAAACAAAGTTTACTTATCTTCTGAAAATGCCAAAAACTCAACTTTCTCAACGTTGGCATTTTTCTAAAGTGGTCCAAAAGAATTTGTCAAATATCTTAAACTTTTTCTCAAATGACTTGAGAAGCCCAAAATCTCTTGAGAAAAGCAAACTAAACACACCCAGTTAACTATAAAATGAAGATATACATAGAAAATCCAAGTCCGCCTTATGCCATGTCGCTCTCGACGTGATACCCCATCTCGAAGAAAATGACTACAACAAAGGAGATGAAAATCCATCAGACTTTTCAAAGGTCGAACCTAATAGTCAACAGGGCTCTTTCCCATTCTTCCTAGTTTCTCAGTCATTTTCTAGGGCAAAAGGCAATGTTGAGCGGGGGGAAGAAAAGGGGCAGCTTCCACGGTCGCAGTTGCTCGGTCCGATCGGGTCAGACTCGCACAGAGTATAAACAGAGAATTCAAGGCCTTCTTCTTCTTCTTCTTCTGCAAGTCATTTCTGCCAAAGTTCTAAGAAGCCAGGTTGCGGTTTCCTTCCGACCAAAAAAAAAAAAAAAAGTCGCGGTTTCCTCACTCACAGCCTCTGAAGTCAACCTATTTTTCTTTCTTTTGAACTGTAGAAAGAAATCCCAGCAATTTAGCGCCGTGGACTATTACTACACAAAATAACCCGATTGCCTTTCAAATTTACATTTTTAAAAAAATCACTAATATCGACTGACGCATCAAGTTTTGGTCCTTCATTTACCATGGTCGCATCTAAAATTAAGTGATCCCGCGTGACGTGAACCAATATAATACAAAATCAATATAATTAAACTTTTAGATGGATGAAAATGATACATGTCATAGATTATTATAGGCCAATACCTATGCCGCAGAAAAGGGAGTAAGAAGTGCCGCGCGTAAAAGTGCAGATATCATAGTCGCACTTTCCCGGAAGAGACGTTAACAACATCCCCGGACGACGAATCCGTCGCACTGAGACCAGAAAACATCTGATCCGCCGGGGAATTTTCCTGGAAAATTAAAAACGCGGGGTTCGGAAAATGACAGGAAATTGCGAGGAATCTGGAGATTCAGCCAGTAAAAGGACTTCCATTTTTTATGGGAGTCGCTAAAATTTCAGGACCTTTGAATTATAATATTGGTAAAACTGAGCGAGACCGTGTGACTCACGACCGTGTTTGGTCCGGTCCAAATGCGTGGCATGTGCGCGCGCACGCAGACGCGGGTTCCGTTCGGATCCCAAAACGCGCCCAAAAAGAAAGGACGGAGCAAAGGCAAGACCATGGTTGCTACGAAGTTCCGACCGAGTTTCCGAAGATGTCGAGTACTTTAAAAAGTTGGTAGCGCAAGCCTCTTGTTCTTAGGTAAAGAATTCGGTAGATCCGTCGAACGAGATGGATCGGTTGAAAATGATTCAACTTAATTTGACCTAGTTATGTTCAATACAAATTTAGCGACCCAAACATGATCTAAAAATCAATTTTAGCAACTTTTTCTCCTTAGATTTTTCACTTTGAAAAATGGGCGACCCCATGGAACACGTCCACCACCATATTAACCACCCTTCAGTTCCTGGCTTTCTCGGCTTCGCCATTACCCTCAAAAAGAGACTAGCAAAGAAGAACAACAAACTAGGCCGAGCCTGACTTAATTATCAGATGAGTTGAAAGTGAGTTTATGACATAACCATTTAAACCCATATATTTTAGACATTTAACTTTAAAACCCATTTATGAACTATTTAAATAAATATGGT
This sequence comes from Eucalyptus dawsonii, assembly GCA_016097615.1. NCBI lineage: Eukaryota > Viridiplantae > Streptophyta > Magnoliopsida > Myrtales > Myrtaceae > Eucalyptus > Eucalyptus dawsonii. The sequence goes on along the minus strand of CM027873.1, from coordinate 20,288,819 downwards.
TAGAATTGGGTTTATAACCTATTTTAACAGCCCTAAAGACTTAGGGTGATCCAACAAGCATTTAAAAGGCCGAAGAAATACTCCAAATAAATTGGTCGGGGATGATTCGTTTAAGGAGGGTATAGCTTGACATGAGCTCATCGGACTTGACCCGAGCTCTCGATTAATCAAGTCAAATTGATCTGTCTAAGCTCGACGTAAAATGATGGAGATGTCGAATTGCCCAATTTATGTAATCGACTCTAATTTTGTGGAAAAATGTGGGATGAGATTATAGCAAGACATATCTTCTCATTATATCCTATAACCATGATTCTTCACGAAACTCATTTCGTCAATTCTTGTCAATAGAAATCGTGGACGGGATAACGATGTGTTTAACGTATCCAGCTATCTACATACAAGTCTTCTTCATTGTCTTTATTATTATTAATTTTTTTTCATATTTTAGTAATTCAAGGCCAGGATAATGAATTTCCAATTGGTCATACTTGTTGACAAGTCATGGCCTTGTATTTTTCTCTGTGCAGTCCTTGCTCGCCACGAGTAAAGCCGCAAAAGGAATGAGATATTTCTTGAAATGAATCTTTTGGCACATCACATGACTGAGCAATCACAATTAATATTTATTTTTTTCGTTTAAGATTAATATTCGTCTCTTTACTTGAGCCATAGTCTGACCGCGACAGATTTAATTTGATATCGTTACTAACCTTAATTTCCATTGCCACACAAGATAAGCCACAATTAGGCAAAGAGAATCGGAAAATGGAAACTAATGCGAACAAGTTATAATCAGTTTATCAACGTGGCTAAGCATGTGAATTTACATTAAGTGAAACCAAATTGAGAGTAGACTCATTTATTAAATTGTTCATACAAATCGAGGCGACAACGCACCTACATGTAAAAATTGTTTTTCATGAGCTGCAAGATAATTTAGGGGATGCACACGTTACATGATAATAAAAAGGACTGAATAATCATAATTGTTAGTACTATAAAAAAATTTAAACTGGTATACACATATTATATTTACCTCAGATTTTGTCACAACAAATTTTTAACTGATATATCCACAATAAATCTAGCCTTTGTTAGCTCCTGTCCATTAACCCATCAAATTGGTGATGCAGAAAAAACACGTGGCAAAAAACTCGGATGATCGGCATTTGACATAAATCTAAGATGGAAATTCAACATAAATGGATCTTCTATATGGCGTCATCTTGGATAAGTCGGATTTGAAAATGAATTGAGATTAGGAAATTTGCTAATTTTACCCTAGGAGCTCCTTCATGTTTTCGAAAATCTACTTAAATCCTAATTTTGCTCAAATTTTGCCTTAAGAGTTTAGTGGATTTGTCATAGTGTGCTGGTTTTTTTTTTTTTTTTTGACACTAGGATTAGTTTTGGATAAATTTGGAATGAGTATGCTAATTTGAAATTTATCGAAAATTAATATTGGATAAATGTGGCATGTGTATATCAATTTTGGATTTTTTTTTTTGGTAGTAACCCTGATTTTAAGTAAAGGATAAGTTAAGCGTTAAGCTATTTTCTAAACTCAAATTGGGCAAATAAACGCTATAACATGTTTAACTCGGGAACTAATCGAAATGATTAACTAGAGAGAAGATGTAATTTTGTGGTTTGGCTTGCACCGAGATAATTCTTGTTTGAAAATTTTTTTCAAATAATAAATAGTCTGATCTTATTCTAAGGGTTTAATAATTATTTTTTCCTCCATCTTGCGCTGGCTACTTTTATCATATTCCATTTTTACCCTTGGAAACCAAATCTGAGGACAAAGACGCCCGCTAAGGGTGACTTTAGCTAAGGGTCAAGCAACAATGGTCGAGGATCGGCGACGCAAGTTGAGGACCGGCTGAGACTTTACATGGCCATATCTGAGAAAAACTTTGAAACCCTTTGCTGGGAGTACACGGAGGAGGTCAGAAAAATTGACCAAGGGTCGGGCGATACCCAGCCGAGAGTTGAGCAACGCAGCCGAGGGTCGAGAAACAACGGCCGAGGGTCGAGCAATGCCTGACACCAGCCGAGGGTCCGATGAGAAGTGCCAAGGGCTGGGCAACAACAATTGCCGGGGGTCACTGGGGTCATTGGAGTCGCCTGGGTTGTCAGCTTTCCCAATGGATGATGGACACATGGAGACATGAAACTTTCATCAATAGAGACGATAGAGACAACGGTGATGATATTTGCTCTAGACAAAATGGCTTTACATCTCCCAAAGTTAAAACCAAACGTAACCTAAGTGTCACTTGAGGTCAAGCTTTGGTTCGTCGGCATGAGATCTGATAATGTGAGCCCAAACTAAATCATTATGTATTGGGTGACAAGATGCGGAGGGGAGATAGCGGCTCTGTGGGTGCTTTGGGAATGAAAGATGGAGATTGCGGTGTCATCATGCAGCGAGGGAGTGGCTGGTGATGTCGGTGTAGCGGGAGTGAAGGCACGGCCTCGTTCGTTGTCATGACTAGTGGTATTGGTTGCCTTGCGATGGGGTACAGTGACTGAAGATATACTAAGGTGTAAATGCAAAATGAGAAACAGCCAATCTGTTCAGCTCTTACAAATAATTCATCTAATTTTGGAGGGTCCTAATCTTAGAGAATTCCTCATCGCGCCATGGTTCCATACAAAATATATATGGTCTTTGCAACAAAAAGAAAGAGAGAGAGAGAGAGAGAGACGACTTTTGGGGGAGTCAACGTCAAAGTCGTTTCATTATGCAAGCATAGGTCACCACGAAGCCCCTGCTGCCCAGCTGTTTCTTCCACCGTTCGTCGAAATTTCAAACGCTTACCTAATACTTTATTATTCACCTTTTTCTACAAACGTTTTAATCAAACCTCGTCATCTTCTTCGCTTCTCTCTCTCTCTCTCTCGCTCTCTCTCTTCTCCATAAATACCCCCCCCCCCTCTCTCCCTTCCCAACTCTCTATTGTTCTTTCCTCTCGCTCCTTTTCCCTAACCGACGCGCGCTCTCGCTCTCTCTCTCTCTCACAGCCGCACAATTTGACAGCTTTTGGGACTCCATCAATGGCTGCAAAAGGTTATTCAGGGAATCTGGTTCGGACTCCGACCAGCCGTCTGAAAAAACGGACGCGAACTCGACCTTCTTTGGCTTCGTATGTTTTGATTTCCTCGTTTTCCGTTCGCTTTTTCCCCTCGTTTCTGAAATTTTACTCCATCTGATTTTTTGTATTATTTATTATGCATACGAACCTTTATTTCAATTTCGCATTTTATGAAATTTCTGTATTTCTTGACCCAGTGTAATAGGAGAAGTGTTGATGGTGAACTCCTTGAAGAACTTATGCTCGGGCTTGGAGCCGATGCTTCGTAGAGTGGTAGGTTCTTATTTCAATTATCACTTAATAATATGTTCTTGAAAGTAACCTTCTCTCTTCTAATTTACATCCTTCATCAAGATAATATATATTTTCTTTTCATTGTTTTTTTTTTTTGGTAAAGATATTTTCTTTTCATTGTTGATCTTTGTTCATTTCAAAAAGAAATTGGAGAGAGGACAAACGGAAGTGGGGTGAATGCTATAATTTTCATGTATGATTGGAGAAACCCTAATGAAATTTCTCATGCATCAAATCACTTAATTACTTTGCCACTTAAAACATATCAACTGAAAACCCTAGACCATAACATATTATGATCACAGGCAAAACCCTTAAATTTTTTTGGTCTAATTGTTTCTCTATTACTTCCTCAGGTGAATGAAGAGGTGCACAGCAGCCTTGCACGGTGCTCACGCATGCTTACACGGGTCCCCTCGCTCCGTATGCAAGCACTGGAACCCCCAATCCTCGAGTTAAGATTCAGCAAAAGTCTCACTCTGCCTATTTTCACCGGAAGCAAGATCATGGATGCGGATGGTTCTCAACTCCAGATCATGCTTGTTGACACAAGAGGTGATCAAGCGGTCCCCCCAACTCTTCCTAGCCCAATTAAGGTCGAGATTGTGGTCCTGGACGGTGATTTTCCTCAGGAGACTGCACTAATTGGACGAGTGAGGAATTTGATCGGAATATTGTTAGGGAGAGGCAAGGGAAGAGGCCTTTGCTCGCTGGAGAGCTGAGCGTGATCATGAGGAGCAATGGGGTGGCTGCCATTGGGGATATCGAGCTGACCGATAATTCAAGCTGGATTAGGAGCAGGAAGTTTAGGCTCGGTGCTAGGGTTTCTCCTGGGAGCTACCAAGGCACTAGAATACATGAGGCCATGACCGAGGCATTCATCGTCAAAGATCACCGAGGAGAATGTGAGTTTGAATTTTTTCGAGTAGTTGCACTAATATCCATATCTTAGTTGTGTATAGATATATGATTACATAATTAAACCTCTCAATACACACAACAAAATTCATTTCCATTTCATAGGGTATTCAGATAAAAGAGAAACTTGCAGCTTACCGCATGAAATGATGAATTCTTTGTGCATGAACTTGTAGTTTGTTAAGAGAAGATATCATTGATTCACATGCATAAGATATTATAATAAGCTTTTCGCCTGCACGATCTTTCTTTATTAGCATTTTGGGTCTCAAAGTTCTTGATCATTGTTGAACTATGCATACCAAAAACCTGATTCTCATTAGGTTTTTCTTGAGTTCATATGCAGTTCTGTTCCAAAAATATACACTATAGATATCATCAAGGTTGGTACATGTCAAAATTGATATTTAATACACACTACGTAACACTTCAATCATAATTTAGTGAACAAAAAGAGATCAATTCTCAGTCTTCAGTCAAAAGTGCCTGCTCCGATGGCATACTGAGCATAAATTTGTCGCATGTTCTAGATTAAGATAGATAGTCTGATCATATAACTCACATCAAATACTACAGAGTCTAGGTCTTGCATCATGTGGGTTCCGTCAATTCTTTGCCACGTCCTTGTCCAACTATAACCATAAATAAGAAGAGATGAAGCTACCTGTCCATGATCTATGTCCCAAGTTCAACACTCAAATGGGCAAATAAAATTAGGGTTTGCTTTATCCCCCATTCAACATGGAGATGTGGTCAATTCCAACATTCTGGAATCTGTTTTGGGACCTATTTGATTCCCACGATCCACATAAATGACTATTTACCAAATTGTTTCCCTCATAAAAAAAGCTGGGAATTAAGCTATTTCAGAAGGGGGCTTCTTTAGTTTCTTTCCCTTTTCTTATAACTTGTAATGGATCAACAATATAGATTAGTCATAAAGGATATCAAGTTAAAAGCTTGACCTAGCGAGAGCATGATGGAGCATATTTTCATTAGTTGAGATGATTAGTAGTGGAATTGTTTATGTAGTAGATGAGATTATGCGCATACCCTAATGTAGAATGTCCTAAATTAGACAATAATTTGATAGTTCATTTAATTCTATACACACATACAATGTATGGCCCTCAGCTTCCTAAATCTTGAAAATTTGGGTTGGTTTTGATTAGGGTGCTGGATATTAAATTTTAAATTAAACACACTAAAAGTATTCTTAAGAAACAAATATTAACATTCAAAATTACCTCAAGCTATATATAATTCCTGAATGTTAAAATATATTTTTGCTTTAAAAAGAAATAATAATAAATTACCTTCTTGTTACGAAGTTTTATTTTCCGTTTTCTGTTTCATGGGAATTATCTAATCATTTTGGTGGGTCACTAATTAGAAGTGATTTTACGGGGCACGGGTCAAGACAGCACCTAAAGAGCATCCACTTTCACTTGTTCAAGACTTGAGCCTTTCGTCGTCTGATATAATCCAAAATCCAAAATTTTAAAAAAAATTAAAAATTCAGCTATGAAACTTGGGGACAAATCTTTCTAGTCTCGTACTTTTCTATGATTTAACAATCATTTTTGCCTTCGTCGTCTCGCCAGCTGTAGTGCCTGTGGGACGCATGATTGACCATTAAATTAAGGGTTTTTTAGTATTAAATTAGACCATTGAATTAAGCTTGTTTCATCAAGTGAAGACAAGAAGAATTTTGTTGAAGCAAGCTTTTTACATTAATTAATTGGTCAAAAGATAATTTGTGACTGCATATTCGCGTGTTTCAGGTAACCGTCCGGTCCTCCACTAATTAAAAGAAAATTTTGAATCAAGTGAAGTCAATAAATATGTAATTTAATGAGAATGGAGACGAAAAGGGAAGAAAAATAGACGATGACATTTGTTATTGGCGAATTTTTATTATATGGTGAGGTTTTATTTGATTCTGTTCTGCTTGCAAACAAGATTAGTTTAGTTAAGGAAAGTATAAGATAGACAAATTGATGAAATTAGTCGGATGTTCTAATTGATCAATCGACTCATAACAATATGCAAATTGAGTTAACTAACTAAGTTAGTAAGGAGTCCATCACTATTTTCTTTTTCCTATTCTTTTGTTTTTTTGCTTTTCATTTAATTATCTAAAATTGTTGTCCTTTATTTTTTTGGTTATTTAAGTGTACAAGAAGCATTATCCACCGCAATTAGGGGCGAAGTGTATGCCTAGAGAAAATTGGGAAAGAGGGAGCATTTCACAAGAAGCTTTAAAGCAGGATTAAGACTGTCCAAGATTTCTTGAAGCTGTCTGTTGTGGGACCAAATAAGCTTAGAACGGTACTAATACTAAATTTTTTTCTTTCTTTTGTTTTTTTTTTTTCAAATTTTGCTTGGCTAATTGGAGATTAATTATTATTTTTCCCTTCCTTTTTTATTTTTATTTTAAAAAACAGATATTGGGAACTGTATGTCTGAGAAGGTCTGGGATGCAACCATAAAGCATGCAATGACCTGTGAGAAGGGCAACATGGTCATTACATATACCAAGGGCTCAACTCCAGCATCACCTTGAATCCAATCTGTCAAGTTGAAAGGGCTGTGGTTAATGGGCAAATCTACACCCAAAGGGACCTCACAAGTAACATCATCAGGGTATGCATTGATCTCATTTGATTGTTTCATGCTCTAGCTCAAGTTCTGTAGAGCCATGTTGTTTAATTTATGATTTTTATAATATGGTACTTGCAGCCCGTTGTTGAGAGTTTGGTCAGAGAAGCTTACTCACATTGGAGCACATTGGAAGAGATTGAAAGTCTTCCCTTTCCTGAAACAGCTCAACCGCCACTAGGTATCGCATAACATCTCATTGTCTATTTAATGCATATAAATATCATAATCTTTTTTTATTACCCAATTTAAAATATGATGTATTTAATTCAGGTGAGGTGGAGGATCAGTGCCCCACACATTATCACCTGTGCAGAAAAGCTTTTGGGAGTTCCTGCCAACGAGCCATCATGCACAGCTTGGGGCTAGTAATGATTGGCAGATAATCTCAGCATTTCCGGCCCTCCTTTTGAGCATGCGATCAGGTACAACAGCATCCCGGAGACATCGTCGTCGTCTGATGGTAATAGTCTTGCACCCCAAGGTCTTTCATGGATGGGAGCTAAATTAGGTTTGATCGATGCACTAAAGTTAGGTGCTATATATAGTCAATCATGCAAATGAGGGAATCATCATGTGAGGCAAGCAGCTGTGGTTAGCGGCCTTGGCAAAAAGGGGGTCTTAGTGGTTCGAAATGGACCTCGAACTAGCGACCGAGGTTGTCTCGGACAAGAAATGCATCTCCATGTTTAGGAAGTTTTGCAAGGGCGCCTCCTATGCGGACGAGCATTACTTGCCCACTTTGTGAGCGTCAAGTTTGGGAGGAGGAATTCAAATAGGAGCTTTGGACAGGCTGTTGAGATTTGCTCCGAAAGTCATGAGGTCCTTAGGTTAATTTGTCAAATCCACTATGACAAATGTTAGCGATAACCCTAATTAGTGTTGTATAGGTGGCAAGCAAAAGTAGAATAGTTAAGCAGCCATCTTTTGTACTTGTTTATGAGATTTTTTCATAGAGCAATAAAATGCGCATGACGTTGAAGACCTTGAGGGCCATGTCCTCTGTGTGCCTTTTTCCTCCAGTACAGATTTTTGGGGTTTTTTGTTTGTTTGTTTGTTTTTTTCCTGTTGTCATTGTCATTGCAATATTCCACTGCCTGCTTTGGGAGCTAGCAAGTAGCGATCTTTGACGTTTGAGATCATTGTAAGAATTGTTCTTATGATTTTGTCTTTTCTCTCTTTATCTATTATAGACAAGACAGAAAGTGCTTGGAACAAGGATACTATAAGTGTCACAATTGCGTACGGTATTCACTTGACTGTCATAACATTTTCCCTATTAACTAAGCGACACAATGGTTAAAAATTGTACACTTGAATGCCATTAGTAATTTATGGTTGGGAATCTCAATGTAGCATTACTTTAATACAAATAAATCAACATGAATGGATAAACGAGATCACTAAAAGCTTGCATAGGGATGTTTGATTTGGCCCTTTAATTACCCCAAAGCGATTTGAAGATAAACTTGAACTTGGTGAAGAAAAGATGTTAATTTCGAGTGTGAGCTCTTATGCCCGAGTGTCGATTCCGTCGTTTGATTCAAAGGAAGAAGAAAAGAAAGCCATGATGTATTGTAGATTGTTGTACAAGCCATGATGGAAGGAAATAACTCAATTGGAAACAAAGAAGAAAATCATTCAGCCAAGCAGAAGAAGAGAGCGAAGCGAAACTCCAATCGGCATATCGGTTCACCACAAAAGAGGACGCACTCATCTCGTCCAAGAACGAAGAAGGATAGGAGAGCCGAAAAAATCCACGAAGCCGTGTTTTTGCCCGCGATTTCGCGCCATGGAAGTCGGGCCGATGCTTTCCTTTCTGTCACGAGAGAATGAAATTGATTAGCATCGAGCAGAGTCCTTTGTTGCTGTTTTTTGCCTTATGTTTAGAACTATAATCACGGAAAAAACAGGAAGTACATGTCACCAACGCAGCTGCGATCAGGCAGTGGATGACACCGGCCCAAAAGCACCAGCCCTCAGCCCACGACGAGAGTAAGAAAGAGAGAGAGAGAGAGAGAGAGAGAGGAGATGAGCCAAAAATTATGCACTTGAGCAATAGAAAAAAAGAAAAAAGAGTTATGATGCTCAAATAAGTGTCGTGCAAAAGCTATACTGCTTGTGATCTCTTCATCCCAAAGTACTTGAGCATGAGTTGTATAGGTTAATCGATGAAGTTACTTGTGTGCATATGATACAGGAAATTGGCGTTATAGTGTCGTATTTGGAAAATCTCAATGTTAATAGAATTGCTTCTGTATGTATCACCGATTGATATGCCGTATATGCACATGCACAGAGCAATCGTTCGTGCAAGAATTGAATTTCTCTAAACTTGGGAGAATGAATTTGCATCTCGGATTTACTCTCTTTAGATCAGAACCCATCACCAGATCAAAGTCTTAAGAGGACTCTTTTCTTTTCCCTCATTTTGCCTTTTTCATCCCCCGAGCAACGACTATATGCTTCATTTCGTGCGGAACGGGTTGGAGGATCTGTGATTTTTTAAAAAATATTAGGGATTTTTCATTGTATAAGATCACGGATAATTTTGGCGATGCTTGTACATGCGAATCTATTATTTGGCTGCCGCAATATGAAGCATTATAAGAAGGTTAACTTCAAAAATGTAGATAGATATAGAGGATCCGGAGTCCTTCTTGTGAATATTTCTACAACTAAATGAGAAAAGTATAAGAAAAATCCCAAATATATTGTACACGTGTCATAATTCAATCATCAACCTTTCGATCACACAATTTAGATCTAAACATTTTCACGTTTTGTTAATTCAATTCATCCAAACAATTTATGATGGGAATTATTGACACCGACGCGATTATTTTACATGGTATTATTTATGCTGGCGTGAACTTTTAAAAAATTTCTTTTGTTTTCTATACCTTCTTTTGGATTGAGGGTAGGGAAGGGCCTCATCGCCCTTGCTAGATTTGAGTGTCGGCACTTTGCTAGACGATGCGGTCAGGCCTTCATTCGTCCAAATTGGGCAGCGAGTTAGAAGCCATAAGCAAAAGGCCCAGAGCTCCTCGAATATGCCCAACAAGGGCTGCTTACACTCTTGCCTAGTGTTAACGAGGGTCACTGGCTCTTAATCCAAACAAACAAACAAACAAACAAAAAAGAAAAGAAAGGAAAAAATAAGAATATTTAAAAATTTGTTAAAAAATATTCAGTTAGTCTACAGTTAATCTTGGCATGCACAGATGAAATACGCGAAGAATTTCGCTTAAATTGACCAAATGGACTCATTGATAAGATATGTTTATGACAATTGATACAATTAAAATATTTGGAATCAAATCGGCATAAATATAATAAGTCTATAATTTATTTTTAAAACTTTTGCCCAGAAAAAGGGATGAAATCCAACATAGATCTTTCAAAGTCAAGACTAATAATAGTCAATGGGGATATTATTCATCTTCAAAGTGCCTTGTTATATTTTTCCTAGGGCATAAGGCAATGTTGATCGAGGTGAAGAAGAGGGGAAAATTCCACAGTCACAGTTGCGGTCCGATCGAGTCAGACTCGTAGATTCAAGGGCTGCTACTCCTCTTCTCCAAGTCATTTCTGCCAAAGTTCCAGGAAGCCACGTTGCAGTTTCCTCGTTACATACTGTTGAAGTCTAAGTTATTTTTCTTTCTATAAAACTTAGAAACAAAATCGGACTACCAACACTACTAACACGTAAAAATAACTCAATCTCCTTCAGACTCACGTCGATTGAAAAACAAAAAAATCACGCGTACTGACCAACACATCGAATTCCAACTGACGATAACATTTTGGCCGCTAATCAATCCCGTGCTGCAGGATCTATTACTAACATAAAAATCACAGTTGAGTGCGTGATCGATGCTATTACATATTAAAACTCTTCGTAAGGCTTTAATAATTTCCAAAGCCAAAACCTCATATACCAAAAGATAGAAAAAAAAATAAAATAAAATAAAAACGATACTTATCACTGACCAAATTAATTATTAAATTTAAAAATTATAGCGATTAATTTTTTTTTTAACAAAAAATAAAGCTGGTAAGATGTCAATAAATTTATTATAAATTAATTTTTTGATCACAAAAAATTCAAAACTTATATATTTATAACAAATTTATCTTATTTTAGTTCTGTTAAATTAAAATAATACCAATGCATAAATTAATAATAAACCTTCGAATTCTTTATCTTTATTAACTGTCGCGTCATCCAACTCGTGAGGATAAAATACGGTAGGTAGATCAGTTTTAAATATTTTTATAATTTGAGATAAAATTTTCATTTGTATTAATTTATGATTTTTCACAACCATAATCCGACGGTGAAGAGGAGATGGTAAGCGCCACGTGTAAAGTGCAACTACTATTGCAGCCGCGCTTTCACGGAAAAGACGCTAGAAAGACCGCGTGGGGCAACAATCCGACACGAAAGGGACCCAGATCACCTGGTCCGAGGGCACCGAGAATCCATTTTTTCCTCGTTGGGTTCGAGGAAAAATGACGGGAAATTACGAGGAATTCGGATATTCAGCCAGTAAAAATTGACTCCCTTTTCCAATTGCGGGGAGTCGTTAAGATTGTCAGCTTAATAATATTTGCAAAACCGAGCGAAAGACGACCCGGGACCGCGTCCGGTCATGGTCCGGAAATGCGTGGCATGCGGGCCGACGCGGACGCGGGTCCGGTTCGGATCCCAGAACGGGCCGAATAAAAGGAGAATTGAAGGTGAGGCACGTTTTGCTGCGAAACTCCCAAGGAGTTTCCGGGAATGGGAGAGCTGCTTTGAAAGGATCAAGGGTTTGAAACTTAATTCTTTTGGCTTCCTTAATAAAAGGAACTAGATGTTCGAAAGTCGTGTATTACTTATAGAGGACTAAAACGGGTCACCGACGATTTATTTAAAAAAAGTACAACATGCCAAAACACGTTAAATTTGAATTTGAATTTTTTATCAATTCATTGGTATTTAATTCAGTATTTGTAATTCGTGTGTACTTGTAAGAGATCGAAACTAGTTAGAGTTGTTCATTTGAAAGTGGGTCGACTTACCTCGACTTTGATAGCCTAGGCTGATCCCTTCAATGAATCGGGATAAGATGCAACATCGCATTAAGATGTCAAGCCGCCTAGAAATGTAAACCATCTCTTTAGGGTAGATCTTGTAATCATATGATTTTTCTACAATTACACTTGCGATAAAGTGTTGTTTGGTTTGTGTTAATGGTCGGTTTGAATATCATGTCAAAACTGAAAATTAAAGGATTGGAATTCACGAATGTATTTTTTGATATCGTGATAGATTAATTATAGCTTCTTCCCTAGATAAGGGTAGTTAGCATCCTTCTATTTTTTATTATTGCTGTTCATAGTTTAATAATTCTAAGGCCAATAATATTTGGTAATTATACTTGTTGACAAGTCATGGAATCTTTGGTATGGTTCACTGTATAGTCTGTACCTACTACAAGTAAAGCCGCAAAGGGTATGAGATATTTCGGAAATGGACCTTTTGACACATCACAAAGAGTGAGCAAATTATATTAGATATCTTTAGGATTGCAACATGTAGTCCGATCTACGCGGATGGTGAAAAAGTCATGATCTTGTGTTGTTTCATCTATTATTAAAATATATACCCGAATTGTTTTTTTCATCTAAAATAAATATTCGTCTCTTTCCTTGAGCCATAGTTTGACTGTGACAGATTTGATTTGATTTGATTAATCATGATGTTTGCCACATAAACGACAGGCAAAAAAGAATCGGAAAATGGGAAACTAAAGAGAACAAAGTTATTTTCAAAGAAAAATGTTCTGAAAAATCATAAAATGATATATCTGTGATAAGTTTCTTAAAATTAATTTTTTGACTATAAAAAATTCCAAACTAGTATATTTGTGATAAGTTTACTATCTATTTGTTTTTAAATTATATTGTCGTAATTGATAGGTGATATCAGGTTTGGGATTCCTACATTTATCATATATGTACCGATTTATGATTTTTCGTTATATTAATCAATTTAACGAACTAGCAAAAAAGGTAAATTTGTCATAAATTTATTAAATTGGGTTTTTTTTGTGGTCAAAATATTAATCCGGATAAATTTATTATAGGATGTATTTGTTTGAAATTTTTGATGATTAAAAAATTAATTTCAAATAACTTTGTTATAGGAGTACGGTTTAGGGTATTTGTAGTATTAACCTTATTTTCAAGAAATCAAATCAAAATTAGCTGAAAACTCGTTTATTAGATTGTTCATACATGTTGAGACGATTGATCACACACATATATATAAATATTCTGTGTATTTGTTGAGCTATGAGATAATCTAGTTCACGCTTGCAATAAATGGTTTAAATGAAAATGCTTGAATGATCACAACGATTGAAAACACTAAAAAATCTCCAATCAATATATTTGTGCCATATTTATCTCGAATTAATTTCCGTGTCACAAAAATGTTCCAAACAAGTACCCCATTGATCATCAATTAGCTTTCGCTCAATATTCTTGTCAAATTGTTATATGGAAACACAATTACCAAACAACTCGGATAATTGGCAGGTGATGTCTATCTAATTTGAGAATTCAACAATGAATCTATTAACAAGACGCGGTTTTGGTATGGCAAGATCTGAAAAAAATAAACTGAGATTGGAAATTCTACTAATTTTGTCTTAAGAGCTCATTCACATTTCAAAGATATGCTAAATCCCTAATTTTGTTATAAGATTTTAAAAGATTTGTTACAAGTTTAGTTGTTTGGATTTATTGTCACTTGAGGTAAATGTGACAATGAATATATCAGTTTGGAATTTTTTGATGATATGAACCTAGTATTTAATAAAAGGATAAATTAAGTTCATTTATCTCAAATTGGACTAAAAAACTTTTTGAACATTATTAAATCGGATCATTGAACTATTTGAAAAATTAATCGGAGAGAAATGTAATTTTGTATTTGGCTTGCATCAATACAATTCTTGTGTGAAACTTGTTTCCAATAATATATAGTCTGATCTTATTCGAAAGTCAAACTAAGTTAAACCCAATTGCAAACAACCTGCATCCTATGTTTTTTCAATCAAACAATGATGTTACATTTAGTCTTGTCTTGTTTTTATCTTTGCCGAATAGTATTCCCTCTGCCCACCGGTACTTTGAGAATCACAACAAGTTCCTTTATTTATTTATTTATTTATTTATTTATTTATTTATTTATTTTTATTTTTATTTTTTGTGTCAAGGAGGAAACTATGAAGTCGCCAAGTAAACACTGATCTATGATATTTTTTGACGGGCTACCATCTTTCTCCATTGCATATGGACAACACCGTGTTTCGGACTCTCTAGTATGGACCAACTTAAACTTAGAATTAATCTAATGCTAGTGGTCATGAGTTTGTCTTTCAGATTGTGCATTATCACCAAGTGACTTTGCATAGTAAGTATATGGACATCATAAGTGTTATAATTTTCTTATAATACTGACTTGAATGATATAATTTTTTTTTTCAATCACTTAAATGCCACATTTGTTGAATAATTAGTTACTCTATTACCTTCGGTGGCATATTCCATCATTCATCTTATGAGGCTTTTTTTTTTTAAGTGTTGAAATGACTATTTCTTAAATAAAATATCCATTGTAGATTAGCTACTTTGACTCTCTTGCGATACACCCCTATTTCTTTCTTTGATTCCATCACCAAGAAGGAGAAGAAGGAGAAGATGACAACGATCACGAAGAGATGGAGGGAGGAGGAGGAAGAGGAGTAACTCTTAGCTTACTTTAAATCATAGACAGCCTGATCTCATTGGAGATTTGTGATAAGACGACAATGACGAAGAGGCGGAGGAAGAGGAGTAACTTTTTAGTTTACTTTAAATCATAGATAGCCCGATCTCATTGGAGATTTGTGATGATGGTGCATGCATGTATTACCTTCTTCAATGCACTCGCTCTAACTGCAATACAACATTATTCGTTGGCTCAACCAATTGTCAACGTCACTCTCTTCGTAATCCTCTTGGAAGATGCCTTATTTTGCTTCCATCGAGCTCTCTTGTTGTGGAACCAAGTGGCCACCTTGACTCTATCTCTCTTCAAGCTTTTTCGATGCTCTAGCCTTGACTGTGATTCGAAGATGGACTCCAACGATCTCGTCTCAGCTTCTTCTAGGGCTCTCAGCATTCTCCGTAGGTAGTTACTTGTAATTGTATAAGTAATTTTGAAGGATCAGGGTTAAGGTTTGCTTATTGGCCCTAATTTAGCCCAACTTGTCAATTTTAGGCAAGAACAAAGGGTCAATGATGTGGTCTCTTATGTTTTTACTAATTGGACTTTAGTGAGTCACGTCGGCCAACTTATCATAAATTGACACAAATGTCGGATTTTCTGATAAGAGAAATCACTGACGGCATCCAAGCCAATAATTTTTAACCAATATGGCACTTAAGAAAATTTTTAATGACGTTTGTAATGTCCTTTTTTCACAGACGAACTAGGGCAAACTATGGGAAAAGAAAGAGGAGTAAAAAGAAAAAACAACAATTATAACCAATCGGTGCCATTCAATTTGCTTTCTACTTATGTGTTCAGATCTTTAAGGGTAATTTTATAAATTTAAACTATCCTAAGAAGGGGCAAAATTAATGTATACAATTTTAAACCTATTATAATTGTGTAAATTTAGTAATAAACATTTTTTTCTTTGTCAATAAAATTTTAAGCGTTTTGCTTATGCCAATTAAGTCATTATGCCAATTTGAGCTACCCATCTTTGATGTGAACTAAACTATTTTACATGCTACAACTGTTTATTGTGGGACATTTTTAATAATATTAAAATATTATTTTGATTAATTTATGTTTAACTTTTTTTTCTTTTGCTTTCTTTTATTTTTCCCCCTTCTTGCTCTAATAGGGTCACGTAGGAACCGGGTAACAAGCCACTAGAAAAGGTGAGCCTCACAGTGGCGATCTTGCCAACCTAGCCTCCGCTAGTTACCGGATTTGGTAATTGACTGGGGATGAAGATGAAGATGAAGAGAAGGGGAAAAAGAGAAAGAAAAAAAGGAAAAATAAATAAATAAATAAATCCAAATAATTAAAATATTATTAAATTTGTCAATGCCTGCGTCACGATCACTAACGTAGGAAAATTGGTATTTATACAAGCTTCAACTAATCAAAATTGATCATATGGATTGAATTATCATAAATGCAAAAAAAAAATTATGATTTAATAAAAAAATATTTATGATAGAATTTATATAATTGCAATAAGTTTATAATTTTTGTTTAAAATTCTCCCCCAAAAAGGTGTGAGAAAATTTACATGGTTTCGGCAACAAGAGAGAGAGAGAGAGAGAGAGAGAGAGAGAGTTGACTTTTGGGGGAGTTGACGTCAAAGTCGTTACATCATGTAAGCGTAGGTCACCCACGAAGCCACCCCCGTTGCCCAGCTGTTTCTTCGACCATTCGTCGAAACTTCGAACCACTCCAAATAGTTTTAATCGCCTTTTTTCTTTTCCTTTTGAATGCATATTCTAATCAAACCTCACCATCTTCCTCACTTCTCTTTCTTCATTCTCCCTCATAAATACCCTCGTCTTCCTTCCCAACTGTCTCTTGCTCTTTCCATTCTCCTCCTCTTCCTTCACCAAAACTCTCTCCCTCTCTCAAATTCTCAATAGCTCTCGGGACTTCATCAATGGCTGCAAAGAGGTTCTTCAGTGAATCCGGTTCGGACTCCGACCCGCCGTCCGAAAAACGGATGCGAACTCGGCCTTCTTTCGCTTCGTATGCTTTGATCTCCTCCTCTTCTGTTCGCTTTTTTCCTCCTCGTCTCTGAAATTGAACTTGACCTGCGTTTTCTTTTGCAAGCGAACCTTTCTTTGAATTCCCTTATAACATGAAATTTCTCTGTTTCTTGACCCAGTGTAATTGGAGAAGTGGTGATGGTGAACTCCTTGAAGAACTTCTGCTCGGGCCTGGAGCCGATGCTTCGTAGAGTGGTAGGTTCTTTATCTTAATTATCACTTATTAATATGTTCTTGAAAGTAAACTTCTTTCTAATTTACATAAATCATGAAAATAATATATATTTTCTTTCATTGTTTATCTTTTGTTCATCTTAACAAGAAATTAGAGAGGACAGGAAAAAAAGAATCGGATGCTATATTTTCATGTATGATTAAATAAACCCCAATGAAATATATCATTCGTCACAATCACTTAACTTGTGCTATGAAGTTTATGAGCTCATAATGAATTACTTCGCCACTTGAAACCTATACACTGAAAACCCTAGACCATAAAATTTTATGATCATAGGCGAAACCCTTAAATTTATTTAGGTTTGATTGTTCTACGTTGCTTCCTCAGGTGAATGAAGAGGTGGAGCGCAGCTTTGTACGGTGCTCGCGCACGCTTCAGCGAGTCCCCTCGCTCCGAATCCAAGCCCCTGAACCCTCGAGCCTTGAGTTGAGGTTCAGCAAAAGCCTCACGCTGCCCATCTTCACCGGAAGCAAAAATCGTAGATGCGGACGGTTTTCAGCTCCAAATCATCCTCGTTGACACAAGTGGCGATCAAGCGGTCCCCACAACTCTCTAGCCCATTCAAGGTTGAGATCGTGGTCCTCGATGGTGATTTTCCTCCAGGAGACCGTACTAATTGGACGAGCGAGGAATTTGATCGGAACATCGTTAGGGAGAGGCAAGGTAAGAGGCCTTTGCTCGCTGGAGAGCTGAGCGTGACCATGAGGAGCAATGGGGTGGCCGCCATTGGGGATATCGAGCTGAACGGATAATTCGAGCTGGATTAGGAGCAGGAAGTTCAAGCTTGGTGCTAGGTTTCTCCGGGGAGCTACCACGGCGTTAGGATAAGCGAAGCCAGCGACTGAGGCATTCGTTGTCAAAGATCACCGAGGAGAATGTGAGTTGTTTGATTTTTTTTTCAAGTACTTGCACCATCGTTTATTTTTAGTTATGTATAGACATATGATCACATAATCAGTCCTTTTAATACACACAACATAATTCATTTTCATTTGCTAGGTATTCGACCAAAAAGAAACTTGCCACTTACCACATGAAATTATGACTTTTTCACATGAAATGTTGTTACCGATATGCATAAATCGCAACCACATACACAAACACATCTGAACACTAATTCACATGCATAATATATCATAATAAGTTCTGGTTTGCATGATCTTTCTTTATTAGCATAGTGGGTATTGAAGTCCATTGATCATTATTGAACTATATATACCAAAACGTGATTCTCATTAGGTTTTTCTCAAGTTCATATGCAATCTTGTTCGGAATATATATAGTTATAGATATAATTGAGGTTGCTACTTGTTAAGATTGATATCTATTACACAATAGATATCACTTTAATCATAGATTAGTAAACAAAAGAGATCAAATCCTGGTCTTCAGTCAAAAGCGCCCGCACCGGTGGCACACTGAACATAAATTTGTCATCTTGTTCTGTAAGGGTCAAATAAAGATAGATACCCTGATCATAAAACTCACATCAAAAACTGGGAGATGCATCATGCGGGCTCCATCAATTCTTTGCCATGTCCTTGTCCAACTACCGGGCAATTTCACCATGAATAAGAAGAGACGAAGCTACCAGTCCAATGATCTGTGCCCCTACTTCATTTCTCAAACGGGCAGATGAAATTAGAGTTTGCATGGCGGTCAATTCCAACATCATAAATCTGTTTAGCTTCTTCCCCTTTTCTTTGATTTGAGATAGATTGCATATTAAGGGAAAAGCTCAATCTAGCGAAAGGATGATGAAGTTTACCTTCGGTCACTAAGATGATGATATGTTTTCTCGCTCCACGTGAAGTATTCTAGATATAATAGTGCAACTGTTTATGTGGTAGATGAGATTTATGTGCATGAGCTAAGCATAGAGTGTCTTTGATTAGACAATAAATTTCTTAGTCCCTTTAATTATTTGATTCTGTGACAGGAGTTAATCAAACCAAAGTATATGTACTTTAAAGGCCCTCACCTTCCTAAATCTGGGTAGTTTTGGGTGGTTTTGATTAGGTGCTGGATATTAAATTATAATTTATAAAAAAAATTTAGATTATTCTTTAGAAACAAATATTGACATCCAAAGTACCTCAAACTTTTATAATTCCTAATCATCATCTTTAATTAGAAAGAAAAACCGTAAATTACCTTCTTGAGTCGAAGTTTGATTTTTCTTCCTTCCTTCCTTTCTTTCTTTTTATCCATTTGGAGTTTTCTAATCATGATGGCTGGGTCATGATGGGTCATGATATCAACCGTGGATAGCACCCACTAGCCCTTCTCCAAGGCTCGTGCCTATCCTCCTATCAAATCAAATCCCAAACTTTTAGCAATAAAAAAGAAGAAGAAAAAATCCTAGATTCTAAAATAAATAAATAAAAAGAAAAGAAAAAAGTCAGCCGTGGAACTTGGGGACAAATCTTCTGGTTCCTCCTTTTTCTATGACTCAGCCATCATTTTGCCATTTGTCGTGTCGCCGGCTTGTAGGGCCTTGTGGGCAACGCGTTGCTTGACCATTCAATTAAGCTTTTTTTTAGGGTTATTAGACTTATCAAAGTAAGCCGCAAGAAGAGTGTTGTTGAAGCAAGCTTTCCCATTAATTAATAGGTCAAAAGATACTTTAGTGACCCCACATATTCGCGTGTTTCATTGTACTCGTCCGCGTCCTGCCTTAATTTAAAGGAAATATTTAAATCAAGTCAAGTCAATTATTGTGCAATTTCAATTAAATGAGTATGGAAAGGGACAGAAACATTAGAAGATGACATCTTTTGTTAGGTGAGTTTTTAGTATTATATGGAGAAGGTCGGTTATCTTCTACTTGCAAACGAGAATAGCTAGTTGAGGGAACTATAAGATAGGCAAATCGCTAGAATAGTCAGATGCTTCGGAACAATCAACTCATAATACTATGTACTTTGAGTTAACTAAAATTAATTAAGTAGTAATCCCCTATTTTCTTTTTTTTCTCTCTTTTTTTTTTGCTATTTATTTCATTATCTAAAATTTCTCTTCTTTTTATTCTGTTATTTAAGTGTACAAGAAGCATTATCCACCACAGTTAGGGGATGAGGTGTGGCGTCTAGAGAAAATTGGGAAAGAGGGAGCATTTCACAAGAAGCTGGGTGAAGAAGGGATTCAAACAGTCCAAGATTTCTTGAAGCTGTCCGTTGTGGACCCATCTAAGCTTAGAAGGGTAATTGTCCTATTCTTTTTATCTTCTTTCAATTTCTCTTATATTTCCCTTTCAGATTTTGCTTCTTTAATTTGGAGATTAATAACTTCTTTTTATTAAAAAAAAAAAAAAAAACAGATATTGGGAGCTGGAATGTCTGAGAAGATCTGGGATGCAACCATAAAGCATGCAAGGACCTGTGACAAGGGCAACAAGCACTACATTTACCAAGGGCCTAACTTCAGCATCACCTTGAATCCAATCTGCCAAGTTGAAAGGGCTAGTAAATGATCAAATCTACAACCATAAGGACCTCTCAAATAACATCATCAGGGTATGCACTGAATCTTATCAGATTATCTTATGCCCTAGCCCAAGTTTTGTAGAGGCATGTTGGTTTATTTTATAAATCTTCAATATGGCACTTGCAGCCCTACATTGAGAACTTGGTCAGACAAGCTTACTCAAGTTGGAGCACACTGGAGGAGATTGAGCTTCTTACCCCTGAAACACCTCAACTAACACTAGGTACCACATAGTATCAATTTGTATATGTAATCCATGTATGTATGTATGTATGTATGTATGTATGTATGTATGTATGCACCATATTTTTTAATACCCGAATTAAAATATGTTTTTAATCCAGTGAGGTGGAGGATCAGTACCCAACACATTATCAGCTGACAGATAAAGCTTTTGAGGATTACCCACCAAACAATCATTTACAGATTGGGGCTGGTGCTGATTGGCAGATAAACCCAGCATTTGTGAACACCACTTTTGAGCATGCCATCAGGTACAGCATCCCAGAGGCATCATCTTCATCCGATATTAACAATCTTGCACCTCCAAGGTCTTTCATGGATGGGAGGTGAATTAGGGCTAGATTGATGCACTGAAGTTTAGTTGTACATAGTCAATCAGGTAGTTTGGGGGGGGAGAATCGCCATGAGGCAAGCAGTTGCAGCTGGAGCAATGGCATACAAGGGATATCTTTCCCATTCTGTTCTGTCAATTTTAGGCATAGAATACTGCTTTTGCTTGAAGTTAGAGAACTCAATTTGCTTCAGTTTTGAATAACTCATTGTCAAATAGAGTTAATGTTAGTTTCAAGCAGTTTGCAGCTAGAGCAATGGCCTGCAAGGGGTGCTCTTTTCCCTTTCTGTTCTGTCAATTTTAGGCATAGAATACTGCTTTTGCTTGAAGTTAGAGAACTCAATTTGCTTCAGTTTTGAATAACTCAGCGTCAAATAGAGTGAATGTTAGTTTCAAGCAGCTGGTTGACATTCTCTTTTACCCTGAAGCTGATCAGCAACTGATGAATCTCCATCGCTAAAGCTATATCTATGCGATCTCAAATGAGTTCTCTTTCTCTTGTTCTGGTTCTCAAATGGCATCTCGGGTCTGCGGTTCGTACCTTGTTCATTCAGAGCCCTTGTTTCGTTACTTGAGATCCTGCAATTCTTCATCTTCTTCGAGAAGTATGTTCTCAGACCACGTTAAGTACCTGTTCACCAGAAAAAGACTTTGTTGTCGAATGACAATATACCTTTAAGGTTCAGCCATTGCAGCGGACGAGTTGAGCTATGATATGGTAACTACCATGAATTACAACAGTAGGCTTTATAACCAAAAAAAAAATCCTAATTACAGGAATCAATCCGTATGCTCCTGCAGTATTCCTACACGACAACTGAATTAGGGAACAACAATACTGCAGTATTGCACCCTTAATACCCTTTCCTACTTCAATATATTCTTCTATCTTGACATGATGGAGTCTTTAGTGCATCCACTTATTGGTCCAAAATGACTTCGTTGTGTTTCCTCTATTCGTCGTGACTCCCTCGAGGTCGGGATTCGATGGAGCGGGTTTAGCGACTTGCCAAGTGGGAATGGGCGGTCCCTCAGAAAGAGTGAAGGCAAACATGTTCTAGGCCAGCTTGAAGTCCTGCGGTCGATTGAAGTTCATACATAATTTCTGCCCCTACTTTCATTTCATATCACAGTATGAATCCTGGCCATTGCTGGACGGTGTAGTACAATCAAAGTCATCAGGAGCCCAAAGAGCAGACAGATAACGCATTGCCGAAAATCCTGCGTCTCAGATTTTCAAAATCCCCTTCGCAGACTGCTCTTCTTCACGAACGCCCCTCAGTCACATTAGACTCTGAGCGGCGTCTTTATCAGAGCGTTCCACATAAAAAGATCCCGTTCAGCAATTTAAGCAACGGCCAGAGAGCCTAGCCAATTGCGCCCGAGATGGCGATCGCGCCGGTGAAGATGGGCTGAATTGAAGCCTCTGACGTTGAGGGAAGCCTGGATCTGCTTCAATGTCCGGAGATCCGTCCAGTTTCGCCATAGGCTTCACCGATGGTGGCGGTGGGTGCACCAGTCGTTGGTTCTCTTCCTGATCATTGCATAGAGTACTCTGTTTATCATGGCAAAAACAGAGTGGGTTCTTCACTGTCGCATTTAGAAGCCTTGAATTACGCAAAGCCATTTACCGGCTTTCAACTGAAAACAGCCGTATCACGAACGGCACTTTTTCTTACTAAGCTCAAAACAATTAATATTTTCAAGCTTGAAGTTTTTTTCTCTTGATCGGCCTTACCTAACTCTTGTTCTCACTACTTTTGCCTCACCTTTTACGCAAGTGGGAGTAGCTAAAACCATTCCCTAAATTAAATCGGGTCTCCCACTCCAACTTCTGTGGGCTTAGATATTCAACCCCTCACATCTCCCCCTTCGCTTTCAAGTTTAGTCGTTGGAATAACTGTGGCGAATTTGTTGAGACGACCAAGATGAAGTGGAGGGGTTGC
The DNA here is from genome assembly GCA_016097615.1 of Eucalyptus dawsonii. Classification (NCBI taxonomy): domain Eukaryota; kingdom Viridiplantae; phylum Streptophyta; class Magnoliopsida; order Myrtales; family Myrtaceae; genus Eucalyptus; species Eucalyptus dawsonii. Next base: position 20,265,749 of record CM027873.1, on the reverse strand, counting down.
TTTTGGAAATTGGAAACGTAGACCCTACCTGGACATGTGACAACCAATGAGTGAAGAGGCGTGCTCCTGTAGAGCTTTCAAGCAACCATCCAATGTTTTCCAAGATGATAGAGATTGGGATGATGCTAGAGTGATATAAAATGATGATGAGGTGTCCTAGTGAGTTGAGTGAGCAAGCCAATTCTTGCGGGTTGGGCCAAGTCGTCCGGGCTGTTGTTCGGGCTCGTGTTGTCTCGAACTTCATTTAACTCCACTTTAATGCCCGAAAATTTTGACGAGCCAAAAAATTTAGTTTTTCTTTTTTCTTTTTGTTGGGAGTGAAATTCAGTTTAATCGGCTAGAATTGGGCCAAAATGTCCTAATGGGCTTTATCATAAAAGTGGACTCAATCTCTCCCGGCCGCCGGTCGAGTGAAAATCTCATAATGCAATCAAAGGTCTCTAGATTTTAATGTCCCTAGTTCATAAATTAGTTTTCTTTAAATCACGTAGATTTGGAGAATTGTCTGGCCGCGAAACTCTAGTGTCGAAACATTGTTTTCCACCGGTCAAGCGAAATCTTATAATGGGATCAAGGTTCTGCAAATTTTAATGTCCCTAGTTCATAACCGCTTTTCTTAAATCAATATTTGAGAACTGTGGGGCTAAAACTCGTGTTGACATTGTTTTCTTAGTTGCTTTTGAAGGTAGAGATTCGTTTGCTGAGCTTAGGCAAAAACCTTGAAAATGAGATAGAAAGTGTTTTGCCTCAACAAGAGCTCATGGTATTGATTGTTGGATACATCCTTTGTTATACTATAATAAGGATCACTGTTGATCAACGTGACAATCAAATCAAGCAATACTAACCTCGCTGTTTGGTGCATTTACTATTGCAAGGAAAAACTAGGAAGAACATAAGCTATGGCTATTCTATCGATTGCTCTCGGTTCTCAAAACGTTTGGCGTAACTAAACAAAGCTTAAGCAATGTAGTGGATGGTACGGACGAGACATTCAGCACACTACAGAAGTCATGTTGAACCATTTCGTGGTCACGTACCTACCCAAAAAAGAGGCTAAGCTCTCATGCTCAATTCAGAAGAGAAAACAAAGAAGAAAGTGTGCCCAACTACTATCTCTCATCCACATAATATTCCCAACTCAGGAAAGATACCCAGTATGGAAAAATATGATAACAAACAAAGGAAAAAACATCATAATGTGGTTATCCCTATCTCACTCATACACATTACCTCACTATTGTACATATTAGCTATCTTCGACGATTTCGTCTCCCGTAATGGCAACCTAACCAATGGCATTGGGTGTTGAATTGTTGCTAACCCACTTCACCGTGACTGAAACTAGTGAAGAAGTTAAGCTTTTTTCGAAATTTTCGTAAGATCCATTTCACGAAAAATGACCACGTTTAATTTCCACCAAGACTTCTAAAAGAGGAACATGTTTTTACTTTTAGAATTGGGGAAAACATTTTCTTACTTACTCTCTTGTCTCATTTCTTATGCTCCTCCCTTTTTTTTTTATTTCATTTTTTAAGAATTCGAATTTTTAAATTAATTTCTTTTCTTAATTAATTTCTTTTTTTTCTTTTCTTTTCCAGCCTTTCTCTTTTGGCCAATTGCTGACAGCTTGGCGGTTGACGACGGCCATAATGCCCTCGACACCTGCCGACCTTGGCTTGCCTGGCTCACTGATCTCTCGAATTAGCGATGAGCTCAAGGTTCGCTGATTTTTGGCTTGCCGCTTGCTAGATTGGTGAACTAGCGGTGAGCGTAGTTTCCTTAGCTCGCCGGATGGCAAGGACAAAGGTCAATGAGCTCAAGGCTCGCCCTCGTGATTGTCAATCTCTAGCCAGCGACAAGCTTGAGGCATGTCGCTCTGCTAGCCAGATCGGCGAGTGAGCGGAAGCTAACCTTGGCCGATTGTCGGTCATCTCCTTGGCCAATGGCTGGCCAAAGAAAAGCGAGGCAAGCATTATTGGTTAATTTTTTTCCCGTTTTATTATACCAAACCTTAGCGCAACAAAGAATTAATCACATTTCTAGATTCTTATCCCATGTCGGAGTCCTCACAACCCCAAGCGAGCGTAGCTTACGATCCAGCATAGTCTTGAAATTGGTCAACGGATGATGGGCCCAAACCTACATCAACTGGCCCATCTTTGGGCTCCTATTCATGGGCCTGAATCAAGGTGTCAAATTAGCTAGGAGGAAGACCAATCTAAATGGCCTTCCCCAGGATCTCCTCCTCCGTTGACGATTGACATTTCAACATTGGGACGTGTTCGGCCTGCAACAGACCTTCGTGACTAGTCAGCAAAAACGTCTCTCTCTCTCTCTCTCTCTCTCTCTCTATCTCTCTCTCTCTCTCTCTCTCTCTCTCTATCTCCTTGTGAAGAGTTGCTGGTCACAGTAGCTAAGTGGAAATTTCGTTTTGCGCCACCAAAGATAAAAACGAAAGAAAAGTCTTAATTCTTATCGCGTGATATTCTTAGATGGAGGAAGACAAACAAAGGATAGTGCCATCGAATTTCAACAAAGGAAACAAGCAGATCACATTCAATCGAATCGAGTTCTCTCTAGACAAATTATCGGGGTCCATTGATCATAGTATTGTAGAGGTACTAAGGGAAATTAACTCTGCAGAAGCTCAACGTTTGGTGATTTCCTCTTGCATATTCTACATGGTCGATAACAGAATCCCACGCACCAGTACTGTATGAAAAAGAACTCACCAAATGAAGTAGAATGATCACCAGAATGTTACCAAAAGAGTGTATATGTTAAATTCTGCGAGACCACCGCGATTGCTCTAAATGCTAAATCGGCTTGATCACGACGTAGTTTATTATTTAAATATTCTAATGTTTTCTCTCGCGCTTAATATGATATTTTATCTAGTACTCAAGCATGAAAATTTAATTGGGGAGGAAATTGCCCCGGTAAGAGTTGAATGCAGACCTCTAATTTTGATACTGTATGAATTTTGTGAAACTAATATTGACTATTCTAAACATTTATGCTATTAAATGAATGCATGATTTATTATTTAAATATTTTAATAATATCAAGAGTTTCAGAAAACCTTAAATTACACAGCTCGTTTACAAGCTTTAAACCGAAAGCATCCGTATCATGAATGGCACTTTTTCTTACAAGATCAAAAGAATGATATTTTCAAGCTTTGAAGCTTAGACATTGGAATGACTATGGAGGACTTGTCGAGGTTAATTGAGATGAAGTGAGGGGTGTTTGTGAAAGAAGAGTAGGTGATTGAGAAAGGAATTTTTTGGAAATCAGAAACGTAGACCCTCAACAGTGAGTGAGAGGCCTGTGCTTCTGTGGAGCTTTTGAACCACCCAATATTTTTAAGATGTATAAAGATTGGAATGATGCTAGGGTGATATGGAATGATGATGAGGTGTCCTAGTGAGGTGAGGAGCAAGTCAATTTTGCAGGCCGGCCTAGGTCCTTCGGGTCGGGGCTTGCCTTGATCTTCATTTAACTCTGCCTTTATGCTTGAAAATTTGATGGCCAAGAAATTTAGTTTTTTCTATCTTTTGTTGGACAAGAAATTTAGTTTAATTGTCTAGAATTGGGCCGAAAAAGTCCTGATGGGCTTTATCATAAAAGCTGACTTGGATCTCTCGGCGTTGACCAGCCTACGGTTAAGCGAAATTCTCATAATAGTGCTCAAGGTCTCTAAATATTAATGTCCCTACTCATGAATTAGTTTTCATTTAAATCACACAATTGAGAATGGCAGCTGAAACTCCGGTGTCGACATTGTTTTCTCAGTTGCTTCAAATTAGATCTATTTGCTGAGCGGGCAACCTTGAAAATGAGATAGAAGGTGTTTTACTAAAGCAAGAGCTCACGGTATTGTTTGTCCATACATCCTTTGTTCTGCCAATAACTGTCACGGTTGGCGAAATGTGACAATCAAACTGCGCTGACTAACCCCTCCTGCCCGGTGCATTACTATTGCAAGGAAAACTAGGAAGAATAGAAAGCATGGGTGTTCTATCCGATCGCTCTCGGTTCTGAATCTAGGCAGAAATCCAACCAAAACTTTTCAGGCAATGTGGTTGGATGGTACAAATAGGCAATGTCGAATCGTTTTCGTGGTCTCGAACCTACCCGTAAGGAAAAGGGCTAAGCTTTCTCGAATTCAAGTCAGAGAGAACAAAGAAGAAATTATGCCAACTACTCATCTCATCCACAGAATATTCTATCTCAGGAAAGATGCCCAGTATGGAAGACTATGATAACAAACAACGGAAAATATCATAATGTGGCTGTCCTCTTTATTTCACTCATACACATTACCTCACTACTGTACATATCGGCAGTCTCAGAAGATCTCGTCTCTGCAATGGCAACCTAACCACTGGCATTAAGTTGAATCGTTGCTAACCCATTTCGCCGTGACTGAAACCGGCGAAGATGTTAACGGATTGTTCTTCAACAGAACAGCATCATCCGATATATTATCCGTTTGGTCTGACTTCTCCATGTCGTGGCCGCGCTTTTGTATTTCCTTTAGTGTTTTTAATACCTCTTCCATCGATGGCCTCATGTCATGGCCTTGCTCCAAGCACTGGAACCCCAACTCCGCCACCGCAGTAATCATTTCTCCAGTCCTATAGTCTGTATCAAACCCAAGATTTTGATCTACAAGCTCGTGCATGGCGTGGCTTTGGATCTTGTTAATGGCCAGGGCGGATAGATTTATCTCGTGGCGCATGCCTAGTGATATCAACGGCTGGCAAGGAAGATATGAGCTCCATTAAGACTACTCCAAAGCTATACGTCGCTCTTCTCAGTCAACTTGTAGCATTGGTGGTACCTGATCGACGTAACCTGGTGTCCCTTGAGGAGCAGTTGAAACATGAGTGGCATTCCATGGGAAGAGGCGCGACAAACCGAAATCTGCAACCTTGACACTGAAATTCTCGTCCAGCAGGATATTGTTGGTCTTCACATCTCGGTGGATAACATCAGACGCGTGGAGATACACAATGCGTTTGCAGTTTCTATGGCTATGTTCAAACGGTGGACCACGGGGGCAAGCCAGGTTTAGCTAAATCACCGTGAATGTGATCAGCCACCGTGCCGTTTGGCACATATTCATACACAAGTAGGAGTCTACGGCTCTGCCGGGAGGTGCAGCCATACAGTGAGACTAGATTTGGGTGGCGTAAGCGAGTAAGTATTTCGACTTCATTCATGAACTGCTCGACTCTTTTGTAGTTGCTTTCATACAATCTCTTGACTGCAACTACACGCCCATCTCGGAGTTTGCCTGCAAACTTGTTAAGGTCATGGCAAAATCTTTGATGATGGGCTCACTAACTGTGGACAATTTTAGTGTTGCTCTTACCTTTGAAAACAGTGCCAAAGCCTCCATCACCAAGTTCCGCTGCTGGATCGAAATCGTTGGTGGCCTTCTTAAGTTCTTCGTAGTCAAAGATGGGCAGTCCATGGAGGCCCATCTCAAAATCTGTCCTGGAGGAGTAATTTGAGGAGATGCTTCTCAAGGCAAAGGATGACTGGCCATACTTTTTTCTTTTGGCGAGATCGATAGATATAGAAACCAACAATCGTCAACAGAACTCCGCTGCTGCGCAACCTAAGCCTGATTTTTAGGGGAGAGAGACCATATCATTATATTCCAATGAGCATGAGGGAAGCATACTGTCAAAATGGGAAAGAAAGGTCTTGAAATAATTACCTATTCCAACTTTGACACCAGTCCTGCTCTTTCCTGAGACAGTAGTCATCAAAAGTGAAAAATGTATCAATGGATTGCAGACAGATCATTTCAAAGTGTCTAAGGAATATAAAGATCACGGCACATCATGAGGTTATAGTTCATTCAGTTTCAAGAAAGAAAAATAGCCATGATCGAGTGGAAAGATTACAAATTCACCGTTTGGCTCGGTCTTCATCTTGAAAATTCCACGGATAAATTAGTGACATCTTACCAGAAGAAATTGGAAGCACATGCAAATGGATACGTGGCTGATTGACTAACGAGTATAGACATTAGCTTAAATCCTGAATTCTACAGCTATCAGGGAATGAATAGGAAGACAGGAAATTTCTTTTTCTTGCAGGAATAAAAGTAACACTTGCAATATGATCAACAATGTGGTATCAGACGTGGAGATAAATAGAGCTTTCGTGCCACCAATTGAATGGGCGGTATGTTTTCAGACGTGTCTCAAAACTTTCGGCTTCAAGCAGAACTATATTCTGCTGATAAAAGAAGTGGGCAGCTTTCGTTCAGGCAAGAACTTTCAAGCTTCTTCAATCATGAACACCCAATTGATGACTAGAAAACTGTTGCAGAGAGAAAGAAACATGAACATTTCCGTTACTCTTCTTTCAATTCCTCCAGGTTCGTGAATCAAAATCACGAGGTTCTGATAAGTTATCTTGGAATCCAGGAGATCAGAGAGTTTCATTGCAGCAGTAAGCGAGTCTAAAATCTAAGCTACGGCGAAGAAATTGAAGAAGTTCAAGGACATTATCCACAGCACGTAGAAATGGAAGACTGGGCAAAACAGTGGACCCGAAAACTCAGTCAAGAAATAAAAACTGAATTACTCAATGCATTTACCATCATTGCAGGTTTGATCATCTTGGCAAAAGCATACGAAAGTATTGTTCTCGAGCCCACACCGTCCCTCACTTTCCTCGTAGTTGCTGTAATTAATTGCAAGTCCAGTTCAAAAGGAACCCCATTTCCATAATCTCAAGGTAATCCCCAGCCATCAAGCCGATATTCGCATTAACATGTACACTAACTGTAGAGTTGCAGGAGCTGATGACAGAATTCAAATTATTTCCCGAGATACATCCCCTCATGGAAAACCGCAAAAGAGTGGTGGGTGGAGTTGGCAGTACAGTCCACCGGATATGTAAAATCTGGCGGTTGTGAGGTGCACTATAGTAGAAGAAGAAATCATCATTAGTGGGACTCAAATTGAAAGGTGTCCTTTGAAGCTGATATTATGCCGCGGAGCTCCACAGGTGTCAGTGTGGTACATGAAGGCATCAACCAGGATTATAGAATGGTTGGTGTAGAAGATTTCCTTGATGTAGAAGAACTCACTGTCCGAAAAATTCAGGACAGGGTACATCCCTACACAGGTGATCTCGAAATCCGGATGGCCACAATAAGACTCCGGTTCGCCCGAAATCAAAGGGTACCTGATGTTTGGGCCATATCCGCAGCTCCGAGGCGCAGGCCTCATACTGCGCATCCTCCGACACAGCCCTATAGACTAAGCTGGCGAAGATGACAACAAGGGCCAACCGGCAACAACCAGCTCCGCAGATGAAGCTCTGGAGATTCATCTGGGACTGGAAGGAGGAGGCAGAGGACAGCAGAAGATAGAGAAAAGAGGCAGGAGTGGAAAGAGCAATTTGCAGAATATTCAAAATGGGGTTGGTTTGAACCGGTCCTGAAACTCCAGTCGCTGTCGTTGTGCTGGTTCATCGACTTTGAAGCGAAGAATGCCGAGCGGAGACGGAAAGTGGCTCCGGGGCGCGCATTAGTCAAACGCCTCATGGCTTACGCGGGGGAATTTTTCGCCCCTGGAAAAAAAAGACTTAAGAGGAACAAACCAGGAAACTTCCTAGTCAAGGGGACTTGGGTTGGAGTACCCACCAACGTTTTTTTTTTCGAAATGTTGACTTTAATGATCTTACCTAATCATTAAGAACATATCCTAACTAAGCAATGCAACTCGATTATTGGTTCTTGATCTTTTTTATTTTTTATTTTTTTAATTTTCCGATACCAAACTTTAGTGCTAATGAAAAATTAATCACATTTCCCCGATTCTTAACTCACGTCGAAGTTCCTACAACCCTAAGCGTAGCTTACGACCCAACGGCGTCTTGGAATTAGTCAACGTACGTTGACTTCGATGGTCCTATAGTCTAAATTATGGGCCCAAATCCACATCGATGGGCCCATTTTTGGGCTCCCTTTCATGGGCCTGAATTAAGAGTCAAATGGGGGCCGAAAAGGAAGTCCAATCTAATTACCTTCCTCAGGAGCTCCTCCTCCGTTGACCATTGACAATTCAACATTGTGACGTGTTTGGCTCGCAACGGACCTTCGTGACTAGTCAGCGAAAAACGACTCTCTCTTTCTGTCCGTCTGTCTTCCTCGTGAAGAATTGCCGGCCAAGCAGTAGCTAGGTTGAAATTTCCTCTTGGTTTGTGCCACCAAAGAGAAAACCGAGAGAAAAGTCTTAAATTCTTGTCCCGAGATATTCTTAGATGGAGGAAGACAAAATAAAGAGCAGCGCCATCAAATTTTCAACAAAAGAAACAAGCGGATCACATTCGGTCAAATTGGATTTTTCTCTGGACAAATTCTTGGGGTTCTAATTGGCCATATGATCTCTGTGGAACTAATTGAAACTAACTCCGCAGAAGCTCAAGGTTTGGTGATTTTGTGCATATTCCACACGGTTGATAATAGAATCCCATGCGCAAGTATGAACAAAGAAACCCACCAAATTAAGTAGAGAATGATCACCTGGGAGTGCTACCAAAAGAACGTACCAGGGTCATTGCAGGTACGAGGGTGGGGTTTGTCTCGGCAATAACATGTGAAACTAGATGATGAAGAAGAGGTGTTGTTACCGCAAAAGCCGTCAGAAGAAGCACAAGTTGGGCACTCAGGTGGTCACTATACTGAACATCGAACCCTTGATTCAAAGCTTCCTGCAAGCTGATATCGCGTCTTCCGACATCATTGAGTGCACTCCAAAGAACAGGACCTTGATGCTCGTGACACAGTTGGTGATGAAACTACAGAGCCTCTGTCCAAGAAGATGTCATCTATGAAGAAAGCTGACTTCCTGACGACATCGTAGAAGCACTTGAACTTGTTCTTCATTGTGTCCAAACATCCATAGAAGATGTTGAGGCTCTTAACGACTAGGGTCATATGGAAGAGAGTGGAATCCATTATGCTAGTAGTCCTAAACTCGTGCAAACACGTACCCTCCATCAGATCTATCTAGTGATTGTCATCGTACGAAGATGTTGATCAATCTTGAGGACTCGATACTTCTGCTCTTGGTACTCAAATATAGGGAATTCGTCCTCATAGCACTCGACCCTGAATGGTGGAAGTCCACAGAATTGGGGTCGGCTGCTTCCCCCAGAAAGGATAAGTATTATTTGAGATGGTTCCGCAATTAAAAGAGCGGCATTCAGTACAGTGGACATTGTCGTCTCCCTCGCATAAAAGAACTTGTGGGATTATGAGGCCGATGAGGATGAAGACGAGGATGGAACATGAAGGAGGAGAGAAGGAGATACTGCGTTGCCCATTTGAGTAAGTTCATGCTCCCATGGGTAGAGAATAATTGTGGAACGAGTGTTTAGAGTTCAGAGGGGCAAGCTGAGAATGGAGAAATTCTTTTTGTATTCACTTTCTCTGGACTCAAGTGTGAAAGAGATGGATGTCGTTAATTCTTCCTCACTATAATACAGAAAACTATTCTGACCGTTGACTTTGATCAAGACTGGTTTTAGTCTCCGAAATTTCGTGGAGGTAAAAATCAAAGGGATGGCTATTGAGCGTTGAGACTGGGTCAGGGGGAGGATGAGGAAGACAGAGGAAACATGCCAAGCAATTTCTCCGGAAGTTCTTCCTATGTAGTTGAAAATGTAAAGTGAAACCTTTTAAGGTTCTCACTGTGGAAAAGTCTAGCTCATTTCGAGGGTTCAAGAGTTGATGCCGGAAAGTAAGGAGCAAGTCAAACCTAAATTTTAGGTTAATTGACTTGTCCGTGATGTGAAATATTAAACTAAACTCTAACATCTTTGCTCTCATTTAAACCGTTGGATCTTGCGTTTGCAGACATGTACCTAATGATCCAACAGTTAAGGCAAGGAAGGCTGTTGAGAATGGGGTGATAAAGTTTTTAGGACTTGGAGTCTAAATTTTCGCATGATTATGTCGCAGTGAGAATGAGATTACTGCACTTTCTCATATCAGAGAGAAGGGCATGCCCAGCCAAATGAGACTACCGCTTTTGTAAGCATGAGCGGATCGTTTTTCCAAATAACAATCAAACCCAGCAATCCCTCCCATGGAATAATATTAACTAATTGAAATCCACAAGTTAGGAGTAAGCATACATACCCTATTGGCTGCAAGTCGTTGAATGTAATTCTCGTCAGTGGCAAAAACAATTGAATTCTCGCCCTCGTCACCATACCCGCATCTTCCCCGGATGAAATAATCTTCGTACCGTGAAGTGTTGACAATCCGTGTGATCTCAAAGCTTTGTTGAGGATCTCGCCAATAGTAGATTTGTTGTCAGCTGTCCATCAAGGTGGTGGAAAACCTTAGAAGTTCACTTTTGAAATCGGGACATGAACAATGGAACCGCATGGGTCGCGCAGGCTTGGAAGGTCAACCCCGGAACAAAGTAGCCATCTTGAGAATTTGGACAAGAGAACCGATGGCGGAGAGAAAGGCGGTAAATGGTTTGGCCATGAGTCGCAATCAAGAATAAGGTGGAATTGAGGTCATCGGAAGTGTAGTTGAAGAGATTCAAGTCTAAAGTGGTTTCATTATATGTTTCGAGACATATATCTTCATTTGATAAAAATCCATCCTCGCCACCAAAAGGATCTCTTGTGCCTTATCATGTGATTACTCACATTCCAAGGACTCCATGAAAATTTTCAATTATCTCCATCGCAGCTTGAGCTCCTGTCCGGATGCCCACGTAGACTTGGTCGCTTTTTATCCCTAAAAGGATAGCTGATTTCTTGACCTCCGCAATTGTAAGGAGCGCACTCTGGAACAGCCGAGAATTCGCCGAAGCCGGCACTAGGAAGTGAATTTGGAGGGAGATGATGAAGAAGAGCAAGGAGAGAGAGGAACATGACATGGTAAGATCCATCCGAAGGGAGCCGGACGTGGAGCAAAACAAGGAGAAGGCATATAAAGCGAAGAGGATGCGGAAGGATAAATAATAATGCTGGTTTCTGAATGAATGATTTGACCCATGCACTAACGAGAACCCTTCCTGCTTGGCCTCACGAAAGACCAAGACTTTGGCGTGGTGAGACAAAAGCTGAGAGGAAAAGGAGAACAAGGCACGTGGAAACAAGGGTAGCTTGAGCTGCCGCCTAATTGTAAACTTGACTTGGGACGACTTGGAATAATATTCCCCATTTTACAATTCCTACACGCAGCCCCAACTAGTCAACGAAGCTGCCAATCTCCCTTCACGGCTCAATTTGAGTAAACTCAATAAGGACCTCAAGAACGTCCTTGAGAGCGTTCTGTAGATGAACATGGCCATCACCTAGACTAGAGAATATGAGGGACAGAGTCAATCGAGGCGCTAAACTTCCTCTGGATGAGTTTCTCTTTACTTTGCCTGGTTATCTTTGAACCGATTTGACAGGTGATATCGACATATCATTACCCAAAAGCAACCGGTAAAATCATTTGTTTTTAAAAATGGCCACGTAATTTCGGCTCAAGCCGAATCGAGCTCATCTCTTGCAGATTTACGTTGATGATGATCCACATTGATCTTTTAGCTAGGAAGCAATAACTTGCCATCTTTTCATGAAAGAAATTGGTCGCCTCAAGTACCGAAGATAAGACTTGAGAAACCAATTCCAAGATAAGGACACCGATGAATTGTATAAAAGAACTTGGAAACTTAATGGGATGATTAATGAATCGTCCATTCAAATTGATTTATGGATTTGACAGATTCTTCATTGACAGAAAAAATGAAAGATCTGGATGATAGAACCAGCACAATCAGGAATCAAATAGAAAAAATTACAAAAGATAATAAAAAAGGATTTTTAACTCCGGAAATCAATAGAAATATTAGTTCTAATAAAATTAGTTCTGATAAAATAAGTTATCCTACTAAACTATTAGCATCAATAAAAATATTTGGCAGAAATTAAAGAAATTCAAAAGAATAAATGTTCGATTAATCCGTAAATCATATTCTTTTTTTCAAATTTTTAATTGAAAGGATATACATAGATATACTTATCTGTATCATTAATAGTCCGAGGATCACTACACAACTTTTTTTTGATAATTCAACAAAATGATCGATAAATACATTTACAATAATGAAACAAATAAAGAAAAATAGCTAAAACAAATAAAAATACAATTCGTTTTATTTGGACTAAAAAAAAATCAATTTCTGATATTAGTAAAAAAATTCAAAGATTTTATTATCCTCCTTCTCACAAGCATATGTATTTTACCAATTATATCAAACGCAATTTTGTAATTTGTATAAGTTAAGATATGTCCTTCAATATCACGGAACATCTTTTTTTCTTAAGAATGAAATAAAGGATTATTTTGAAACACAAGGAATTTTTTATCCTGAATTAAAACATAAAAATATTTTGAATTCGGAAATGATTCAATGGAAAAACTGGTTAAGGGGTCATTATCAATATGATTTATCTCCGATTAAATGGTATCGATTAGTACCACACAAATGGCGAAATAGATTCAATCAAACACGTATAGTGCAAAATAAAGATTTAAACAAAAGGCATTCAGATGAAAAAGATCGATTAATATTAATTAATTACAAAAAATTAAATGATTTTGAATTAAATTCATTATCAAATTCAAAATATAACCTTCAAAAATACTATGGATATGACCTTTCTCATATAAATCGATTAATTATGAAAATAAGAAGGATTCACATATTTATGTATCACCATTACGTTTAAATAATAAACAAGAGATTTCTTATAATTACAACAAGATATATAAAAAAGGTAAATTAATTAATATGCCAGGAGGTATTATCCCTATTAATTTAGAAAATGATGATATTCTCAATCTAGATAAATTTACAGATAGAAAATATTTGGATTGGAGAATTTTCGATTTTTGTCTTCGAAATAAAGTCAATATTGAGTCCTGGATTGATATCGATTCCAATGGTAATAAAAATACTAAGACTGGGTTTAATAATTATCAAATAATTGATAAAATGGATCAAAAAGGTCTTTTTTTTCTTAAAATTTCCCAAATGGAGGAATTATGACATCCAACAAAAAAAAGATCTTTTTGATTGGATGGCAATGAATGAAGAAATACTAAGTCGTCCCATATCAAATCGAAACCTTTGGTTCTTTCCAGAATTTGTGATCCTTTATAATACATATATTATGAAACCGTGGATCATACCAATCCAACTACTTTTAAATTTTTATGAAAATGTTAGTGAAAATAAAAACATCACTAGAAAGAACAAAAGGGATCTTTTTCTATTTTCGAATGAAAAAATCGATTGAATTAGAAATCGAAATCAAGAAGAAAAAGAATCCGCAATTCGAGATAATCTTGAATCAGATGCACAAAATCAAGCGAATCTTGGATCACTTTTCTCAAACCAAGAAAAAGATATTGGAGAAGATTATGCAAGCTCCGATATGAAAAAACGTAGAAAGAAAAAAGAATATAAGAGCAACACGGAAGTAGAGCTTGATTTTTTCTAAAAAGGTATTTACGTTTTCAATTGAGATGGGATGATTCTTTAAATCAAAAAATGATCAATAATATCAAAATATATTGTCTCCTACTTAGACTAATAAATCCAAGAGAAATTGCTATATCCTCTATTCAAAGGGGAGAAATGAGTTTAGATATTTTGATTATTCAAAAGGATTTAACTCTTACAGAATTAATGAAAAAAGGTATATTAATTATCGAACCAATTCGTTTGTTTATAAAAAATGATGGACAATTGATTATGTATCAAAGTCTAAATATTTCATTGTTTCATAAGAGTAAACCCAAAATTAATCAAATATACCGAGAAAAAAGCTATGTTGCTAAGATTAATTTGGATAAATCCATTGCAAGACATCCAAAAATGGCTGAAAATAGATACAAAAATGATTATGATTTGTTGTTTGTTCCCGAAAAGGTTTTATCCACTAAAAGACGTCGAGAATTAAGAATTCTAATTTGTTTCAATTCGAGGAAGAGAAATGGTATTCATAAAAATCCAGTATTTTGCAACAACGTAAAAAACTGGGGTGAATTTTTGGATAAAAGAAAACATTTTGATAAAAAGAAACTAATAAAATTAAAGTTCTTTCTTTGGCCTAATTATCGATTAGAAGATTTATCTTGTATGAATCGATATTGGTTTGATACCAATAATGGGGCCGCTTCACTATGATAAGGATACATATGTATCCACGATTGCAAATTTGTTAATTATGCGTTTTTCATATATATTCTGTACCATATATATGGTATATGAAAAAGGAGTTACCTATGTATTGTCTTACCTTCCAGTCTGATACATGAATACTAATTCAATGCATTTTTCAATATCCAATAGATCTAGAAATGATTAACGGAATCTTCTTATTTTTTCTTTTTTATTTATTATTAGATTTCGATCCAAAATTGTTTCTCTTTTCTAAATGTAGAAATATATCACCCTTTCCTATTCCTATACTAATTTTCCTATTCCTATACGAATAAAATTGAAAAGAAAATTGGATTGATTCATTTTATTTGATAAAATTAGGAGTTCATAAAGAAATTAAGATTATTGTGTATACCAAATTAAAATGACTAGCATTATTCTTACTGATCAGTAAAATCCATTAAAAAAAAAGAGGATAGAAAATCCGTTTTATGGTAAAAAATTCATTCATCTCAGTTATTTCACAAGAAGAAAAAGAAGAAAACAGGGGTCCATTGAATTTCAAGTATTTCGTTTCACCAATAAGATACGAAGACTGACTTCACATTTGGAATTGCACCGAAAAGATTATTTATCTCAGAGAGTTTACGTAAAATCCTGGGAAAACGCCAACGACTGCTGTCTTATTTGTCAAAGAAAAATAGAATACGTTATAAAGAATTAATTAGTCAGCTGGATATTCGGGAGTCAAAAACTCGTTAAGTGAAAAAGGAATTTGAATTATTTTATTTTTTTATTCGATCTTGAATTTTAATGAACTTGTTTTCATTTCAGCAATTCATGAAAGAATGAATCGAGGAATAACCTATGAATGTAACAACTACAAGAAAAGACCTCATGATAGTCAATATGGGACCTCACCACCCATCAATGCATGGTGTTCTTCGGCTCATCCTTACTCTAGATGGTGAAGATGTTATTGATTGTGAACCAATATTAGGTTATTTACACAGAGGAATGGAAAAAATTGCGGAAAATCGAACAGTTATACAATATCTACCTTATGTAACACGTTGGGATTATTTAGCTACTATGTTCACAGAAGCAATAACCGTAAATGGACCAGAACAGTTGGGAAATATTCAAGTACCTAAAAGAGCCAGTTATATCAGAGTAATTATGTTAGAGTTGAGTCGTATAGCTTCTCATCTGTTATGGCTTGGCCTTTATGGCAGATATTGGTGCACAGACCCCTTTTTTCTATATTTTCAGAGAAAGAGAATTAGTATATGATCTATTCGAAGCTGCCACCGGTATGAGAATGATGCATAATTATTTTCGTATCGGAGGAGTAGCGGCCGATCTACCTTATGGATGGATAGATAAATGTTTGGATTTCTGTGATTATTTTTTAACAGCGGTTTCTGAATATCAAAAACTTATTACGCGAAATCCTATTTTTTTAGAACGAGTTGAGGGAGTAGGCATTATTGGTCCAGAAGAAGCAATAAATTGGGGTTTATCGGGACCAATGCTACGAGCTTCCGAATCAATGGGATCTTCGTAAAGTTGATCATTATGAATGTTACGACGAATTGGATTGGGAAATCCATTGGCAAAAAGAAGAGATTCATTAGCTCGCTATTTAGTCCGAATCGGTGAAATGAGGGAATCTATAAAAATTATTCAACAAGCTCTGGAAGGAATTCCAGGGGCCCTATGAGAATTTAGAAACCCGGTGCTTTGCTAGAGAAAGGGATCCGGAATGGAATGATTTTGAATATCGATTCATTAGTAAAAAACCTTCTCCTACTTTTGAATTGCCGAAGCAAGAACTTTATGTAAGAGTTGAAGCCCCAAAGGGAGAATTGGGAATTTTTTTAATAGGAGATCAGAGTGGTTTTCCTTGGAGGTGGAAAATTCGTCCACCTGGTTTTATCAATTTGCAAATTCTTCCCTGCTAGTTAAAAGAATGAAAATTGGCTGATATTATGACAATACTAGGTAGCATGATATCATTATGGGAGAAGTTGATCGTTAAAATGATAATTGATACAACAGAAGTACAAGATCTAAATTTTTCTAGATTGGAATCTTTAAAAGAAGTCTATGGAATCATAGGGATGTTTTTACCTATTTTGACTCTTGTATTGGGAATCACAATAGGTGTACTCGTAATTGTGTGGTTAGAAAGAGAAATATCCGCAGGAATACAACAACGTATTGGTCCTGAATACGCCGGTCCTTTGGGAATTCTTCAAGCTTTAGCAGATGGGACAAAAACTTATTTTCAAAGAGAATCTTTTTTTCCATCTCGAGGAGATACTGTTTATTCAGTATAGGACCATCCATAGCAGTTATATCCATTTTACTAAGTTATTCAGTAATTCCTTTAGTTATCACCTTGTTTTATCTGATCTCAATATCGGTGTTTTTTTATGGATTGCCATTTGGTATTGCTCCCATTGGACTTCTTATGTCAGGATATGGATCAAATAATAAAATATTCTTTTAGGTGGTTCACGAGCCGCTGCTCAATCGATTAGTTATGAAATACCATTAACTCTTTGTGTGTTATCAATATCTCTACGTGCGATTCGTTAAAACAGAAACTTTTCTTTTTCTTTATTCCTTTTTTTTTTTCGAAAAGAAATTGAATAGATATCTCCTTTTTTTATTCATCATTCAGTTTGATGACCTAAATCAGATAGTTGTATGAGTGAAAGAAAACAGCTTAGAAATTAGCAGTAAAAAAATGGAGTCTCATTTCCTACGTACAAGAAAAAAAGTAAATATAAGCAAGACTTTTTACCCCAAGATTGTTGATTAGTCATCCTGGCTTGAAGGGCTCAACCCAAAAGATCAACCGTATAGAGTTTTCACTTGGTTTCTATGTATTACCCTAACGGGTGATTGAGCAAAAAATCAGTGGATGGTTAGGAACACCAAAATACATAAAGGATTAGTAATGGGAGATTTTTTATGTAAATTATCCAAAAAATAATTTTTACATAAGATAAAAAGAATAATAATTGGGACTTTAAGTTAGTAGAAATGATCAAGTAGTACTACCCACAATTCCGATTCAGAGTATGCTCCTATCCACAGATTCAAAAATGACTATCAGGAACGAAATAATTTTTTGAAAACCCCCTTTTTCAGAAAGAAGAATAGGAAAACGAAAAAAAAAAAAGATCTTTTCTTCTTTCCTATATTCATAGGGATAACGTGGTATTTTTTCAGGAACTAATGTATAATTTTTTTTTTTCGTAATCAAAAAGAATGGGTTGAGATATCTATTAATATTTCTAGAAAGAGTATTTTATTGAAGGATTAAGTTATTACTCAACAAAGAAAAATTCAAATTATTAAAGGATGAGATCAATTCAGAAGTGCGTTTTTTTAGTTATTATAGCAGACAGAATTCCATTGGTCTAATTCAGGACCTTCCGATAGGTTTTGACTCTATCTATATAGAATATATATTTAATTTCCAATCGATATTATAGTATTATACTACAAACATATCAATATAAATAATATCAATTCGGTCCTTAGATTTATTGATGGCCCTCGAGGAGCCGTATGAGGTGAAAATCACGTACGGTTCTGAAATAGCGATGGGAACAGTGATGTTATCATCGACTATGATTATCTAACAGTTCAAGTACAGTTGATATAGTTGAGGCCCAGTCCAAATATGGTTTTTGGGGATGGAATTTGTGGCGTCAACCTATAGGGTTTTTCATTTTTCTAATTTCTTCCCTAGCAGAATGTGAGAGATTACCTTTCGATTTACCAGAAGCAGAGGAAGAATTAGTAGCAGGTTATCAAACCGAATATTCGTATCAAATTTGGGTTATTTTATGTTGCTTCCTATCTAAATCTATTAGTTTCTTCGTTATTTGTAACAGTTCTTTACTTAGGGGGTTGGAATATCTCTATTCCTTACATATTCGTTCCTGAGCTATTTGAAATAAATAAAGTAGGTAGAGTCTTTGGAACGACAATTGGTATTTTTTTATTACATTAGCTAAAACTTATTTCTTCTTGTTTATTTCTATCACAACAAGATGGACTTTACCTAGACTAAGAATAGACCAATTATTAAATCTTGGATGGAAATTTCTTTTACCCATTTCTCTCGGTAATCTATTATTAACAACTTCTTTCCAACTCCTTTCATTGTAAAGGAAAGAAAAAGGACTAGGATATTCTCGATTTACGACTTCTCTCAAATATCAAACAAGAGAAAGAAACAAACATAAAATTATTCATAGATCTTTACGATATGTTCCCTATGGTAACTGGGTTCATGAATTACGGTCAACAAACAGTACGAGCTGCAAGGTACATTGGTCAAGGGTTCATGATTACCTTATCTCACGCAAATCGTTTACCTGTAACTATTCAATATCCTTATGAAAAATTAATTACATCTGAGCGTTTCCGCGGCCGAATCCATTTTGAATTTGATAAATGCATTGCCTGTGAAGTATGTGTTCGTGTATGTCCTATAGATCTACCTGTTGTTGATTGGAAATTGGAAACTGGTATACGAAAGAAACGCTTGCTTAATTACAGTATTGATTTCGGAATTTGTATTTTTTGTGGTAACTGTGTTGAGTATTGTCCAACAAATTGTTTATCAATGACTGAAGAATATGAACTTTCTACTTATGATCGTCACGAATTGAATTATAATCAAATCGCATTGGGTCGTTTACCAATGTCAGTAATTAACGATTATACAATTCGAACAATTTCGAATTCGCCTCAAATAATAATAAAATAAAAAAATGTGAAAACCCTTTGATTTTTGATTAAAGAGGAATCTCCACCAATTAGTAGGGTTCAATTTGATCTAATCTACAGGAATGAGTTCTTTATTTGTTGGTCAATAAACTAAAAATTCCAATTAACTGTTGATTAGTTGGTAAAAAAGTACGATTAAAGTTAGATTGAAAATTGAATCTAATAATATAATTTAAGTTTTGAGCTAAATTACCCTTTTCCATTTTTTGGGTAAAGAGAAAACTATATTATATTGGTCCACTAATTGACCTAGACCCATTTTTAATCCATTCGATTTGAATTAAATGCAATTAGGAGCATATGCTAAAAAATTCCTTGTCGAGTCAATAAAATCATGAAAAACATTTCAATTTATTTTTCTTTTACATATAATAATGGATTTGCCTGGACCAATACATGATTTTCTTTTAGTTTTTCTGGGATCAGGTCTTATATTAGGAAGTCTAGGAGGGAGACATTACTTACCAATCCAATTTATTCTGCCTTTTCCTTTGGGATTGGTTCTTGTTTGTATATCCTTATTTTATATTCTATCAAACTCCCATTTTGTAGCGGCTGCGCAGCTCATTTATGTAGGAGCCATAAACGTTTTAATTCTATTTGCTGTGATGTTCATGAATGGTTCAGAATATTACAAAGATTTGAATCTTTGGACTGTTGGAGATGGGATTACTTCGTTGGTTTGTACAAGTATTTTGGTTTCACTAATGACTACTATTTTAGATACGTCTTGGTACGGGATTATCTGGACGACAAAGTCAAACCAGATTATCGAGCAAGATTTGATAGGTAATAGTCAACAAATTGGAATTCATTTATCAACAGATTTTTTTCTTCCATTTGAACTCATTTCCATAATTCTTTTAGTTGCTTTGATAGGTGCAATTGCTGTTGCTCGTCAATGATAAATCTTTATAACTATTACTAGCAATCAAAATTCAACTTTGTTTTCTGTTATCAAATCCATTTATCTTCAAAAATATTTGAAAACTGTTTATGTATAAAATAGAAATTCTTTATTTTGATCCATTACCAAATATCAATCTATTCCTTTGTTTTGTACTTGTTATATTATAGTCAATTGAATACGTTGAATTCTTGTTCATATTGAAATGAATCCAAATTAATAAGGAGCTGGTCAATGATACTCGAACATGTACTTGTTTTGAGTGCCTATTTATTTTCTATTGGTATCTATGGATTGATCACGAGTCGAAATATGGTTAGGGCCCTTATGTGTCTTGAACTTATCCTCAATGCGGTTAATATAAATTTTGTAACATTTTCAGATTTTTTTGATAGTCGACAATTAAAAGGAGATATTTTCTCCATTTTTGTTATAGCTATTGCAGCCGCCGAAGCAGCTATTGGGTTAGCTATTGTTTCGTCAATTTATCGTAACAGAAAATCAACTCGTATCAATCAATCGAATTTGTTGAATAAATGAATAAATAAGTAGTATTAATTAATTATATATTATTAATTATAGAAATTAGAATATTCATCAATTCAAATTAGTATGTATAATACGTAGGTTTGAGAAAAACGTAAAAAATCAAAGTATCTTGGGCCAATCTCATGACTCGATCCGGAATTAGATTGATTAGAAAAATTATGGTAAAATCCATTGATTCATCTAGTGTCTAAATATATGATCCATTTACAAGTTTACTAGATCGAAAATTGATGACATTCAAAAACTTATAGATCCGATGTCACATTCAGTAAAGATTTATGATACATGTATAGGATGTACTCAATGTGTGCGAGCCTGCCCAACAGATGTATTAGAAATGATACCGTGGGATGGATGTAAAGCTAAGCAAATTGCTTCTGCTCCAAGAACAGAGGACTGTGTCGGTTGTAAGAGATGTGAATCCGCCTGTCCAACGGATTTTTGAGCGTTCGAGTTTATTTATGGCATGAAACAACTCGAAGCATGGGTCTAGCGTATTAATACGTTCCAGAAAAAACCACGTAAATACATTTTGAATACAATTGATTTTTTACCGACAAAAACCCGTGCTCAAAATAGATAATATATTATTCTTTTTCTTTATTGAGTACGGGTTTTTTTGTCCAAGTGTATCTTGTCTTTATCACGAATTATTTTCCTTGGTTAACAATAATTGTACTTTTGCCGATATTCGCAGGTTCTTTAATTTTCTTTCTACCTCATAGAGGAAATAAGGTAATAAGGTGGTATACTATATGCATATGCACTTTTAGAGCTCCTTTTAACTACCTATACATTCTGTTATCATTTCCAATTGAACGATCCATTAACCCAATTAACAGAGGATTATAAATGGATTCATTTTTTGATTTTTACTGGAGATTGGGAATAGATGGACTTTCTATAGGACCTATTTTACTGACGGGATTTATCACCACTTTAGCTACTTTAGCGGCTCGGCCAGTTACTCGAGATTCCCGATTATTCCATTTCCTGATGTTAGCAATGTACAGCGGTCAAATAGGATCATTTTCTTCTCGAGACCTTTTACTTTTTCATCATGTGGAGCAGGGAATTAATTCCCGTTTATCTACTTCTACGATGTGGGGGGAAGAACGTCTGTATTCCGTGCTACAAAAAATTTATTTTGTACACTGCGGGAGGTTCCATTTTCTATTAATAGGGGTTCTGGGTATTGGTTTATATGGTTCCAACGAACCAACATTAAATTTGGAAACATTAGCTAATCAATCGTATCCGGTGGCACTGGAAATAATACTCTATATTGGATTTCTTATTGCTTTTTCTGTTAAATTACTCGATTATACCCTTACATACATGTGCGTTATCAGACACCCACGGAGAGGCACATTATAGCCTCTGTATGCTTCTAGCCGGAATTTTATTAAAAATGGGAGCATATGGGTTGGTTCGAATCAATATGAATTATTACCTCATGCTCATTCTATATTTTCTCCCGGTTGATTATAGTAGGCGCAATCCAAATAATCTGCAGCTTTAACATCTCCTGGTCAACGTAATTTAAAAGAATAGCCTATTCCTCTGTATCTCATATGGGTTTCATAATTATTGGAATTGGCTCGATAACTGATACGGGACTCAATGGAGCCATTTTACAAATAATCTCTCATGGATTTATCGGCGCTAGTTTTTTCTTGGCAGGAACGAGTTATGATCGAATACGTCTTGTTTATCTCGACGAAATGGGTGGAATGGCTATCCACCTTCCAAAATATTCACGATGTTTAGTATCTATTCAATGGCCTCTTTACTACCAGGTATGAGTGGTTTTCTTGCAGAATTGATAGTCTTTTTTGGAATAATTACCAGCCACCAATATCTTTTAATGCCAAAAATACTAATTACTTTTGTAATGGCAATTGGAATGATATTAACTCCTATTTATTTATTATCTATGTTACGCCAAATGTTCTATGGATACAAGTTATTTAATGTTGCAAACTCTTTATTTTTTTTGATTTTGGGCCGCGAGAGTTATTTGTTTCATCTCTATTCTTCTACCAATAATAGCTATTGGTATTTATCCAGATTTCGTTCTTTCACTATCTGTTGACAAAGTCGAAGCTATTATATCTAATTATTTTTATCAATAGTTTTCATCAATAAAAGAAAAAATCAAAAAGTAATCCTATTATTATTTTTAATATTGTTCGTTGTACAATGAAAAAAAAAAGTATTTTTTCTCTTAAGTAAAAAATTGGAATTGTAAACAGATATTTTTGTCTTTATGAGAACCTTGAATCAAGTATTGTAGTGATTCAAATGGTTCTCGACAGCCTACATGAAGTAGGAAGTTTTCTTATCTTGTATTCTTACTTTTATTTTTCTATTCTATTTCTATATAGGCTTGGCTTGTTCTATGTTTGTATTTGTCGGGATTTTTTTGAATTTTATTAGATCTTAATGTAAATTAAATGAACCATAACTATGTAATCCTATTCCTAATAAATTAACCCCAAAATAGCATATCCAAATTATAAGAAAGCCTATAGAAGCCACAAGTGCGCATTTAAACTTTCCCAATTTTTATTTGTTCGAGTATGTAAATAAATCGCAAATAGGGTCCAAGTAATAAATGCCCAAGTTTCTTTGGGTCCCAATTCCAATATGACTCCCATGCCTCATTAGCCCATACTGTCCTGAAAGAATACCTATGGTTAAAAAGAGAAACCTTAGACTAATAATACGATAACTCCACTGATCTAGTTGTTGAATCAGTTGAGCCTGTAATAATTTCGAGAAGAACAAAAGAAGTGGTTAGTAAAACATTGCTTCTTTCATTCATGTATTGGATCTCGACAAAGGAAAATGACTCATTTAAAAAATTGTTTTTTTTACTAAAAACCCTTATGGCTTTTCGCAATGTAATGACTAAGAGAGCTACTGATAATAATGATCCACATAAAAGAGCTGCGTAGCCCAATATCATCATACTTACATGCATCATTAACCATTGGGATTGGAGAGCAGGTACTACTATTTCGGATTGATGCATTTCAGTTAAAAGACCCGAAGTAGCAAAGCCTTGGGTAAAAATAGTACTTGGCGCGGTTATTGTGCTTAAATAATTTTTATGTTTTTAAAAATACGGAACCATATGAATAACGGAGAAAACTCCATGAAAGAAAAATTAATGATTCATAAATCACTTAACGGGAAATGTCCTGAATAAATCCAACGAGTGACTAATAAGCCTGTTACATATAAAAAAGTAGCTATCATGCCTTTTTCTGACGAATCATATAGTCCTACGATTTCCATCGACCGATAAGCTTATCAAAAAAATAGTAATTACTATTGAAATGATCGAAAAGGATATATGAGTTAATATATGTTCTAAGGTGGAAAATATCATAAATTTATTTTTATTAAAATGAAAAAAGTGGGGTAAACCAATTCTATGAATTGAAATCAGGAATTGAATTTATTATAGGACTTATTCCATTTGTTTTAGAAGATGCCATGCCGCCACTCGGACTCGAACCGAGATGCTCTAGCACTGCTTCCTAAGAGCAGCGTGTCTACCGATTTCACCATAGCGGCGTACTCGAAATAATAATAATCTATTATTATTTAATCGTCGAGATTGAAGGAGTCAATTCAATATTTTTTTTTCATTTTCATTCAAAGTGATGAGAAAAAACTCGTTTCGTTTCAATATGGATTGAAGCGTTCCCATAAAAATCTTTATTATCATTTCATTTTTTAATTTTAAAATTCATTTCTCATTTATCTGATTTTATAAATCGAAGATGCACTTTTTTTATCAATGAACAAAAAAAGTCTTTTTATGGATCACAGTACAGTGTGACATTCAAAATTTTTTTATTTAACTATTTGTAGAGCTTTATATTAACCCTTAGGCCTTAGGTTGGTTTTTCGTCATGTAAAGAATTTTATTTAGGATTTCGAAAACTAATTCGATATTGGACTGAACTGAACATTTTGTCTAAGAAAAAACTTTTTTTGTAATTTTATTATTTATTATGATGATATGACAGATAATTGTACCGATGAGGAAAATAAGAATCCCCACCGGATAAAACATATTCAAAAAAGTGAAATCCTTGTATCTTTTTTTTTTTTAAAAAAAAAAAAAAAAAAGTGCCATTTTCAGATTAAGATTAGTTAATCTAGTGTTTGACTATTTAATTGTCGTACAAAAAAACTTTTAGAATTCCCGGTAGAAAAAGACTTCGCTAAGGAAAAAAGCTTTTCAACGCTGCCCGGATATACCTTCTTTTTCCAAATGTTTTTACGAATACGTTTTTTTGATATAGAAGTACTTTTTTTGGAACTGCCATTAAAAATTGAAAAAAAGTTATTCATTTCTCTAGTTGAATGTGAAGACATCTATTGGTCAAACAATTCCATTTTTTCTTTTTTTTATATCTCTGTCTATTTTCGTCGTGCTATATTTATACATGTAACAAAATACACCGAAAAGTTCAAAAAAAACCAATCCTTACCTAACAAATTCCAAATTACTGAAATTACTTTAGTTTTTTATTAGTTGGTCAAACTCAAAAGAAAAGAACGAGTACACATTTTTTGGATTTAAAATTTGAATTAAACTAGTAGTTAATCAAAGAATACATGATTTTCTAAAAGTTGTCTTAGTAATTTCGTCTTTCTTTTAATTCTATTTCTTCTCCCTGGTATTGAAAGAAAAGTGTGGGATATTCTAGCGTTTTCTACAAAGAAAAAAAAAATATCTTTATTCGAAATGGAGTATAATCAGTTCTATCATGAATTAGTTAATGATTATGAATAAACGAACTAATAAAAAAACGAGTTCTTTTTTTTATTGCGCCCGTTTTGGTATGGACCATCCTATTATTTCTATCAAAATAAAGTAATGTATTAACTACTCGATTTTGGTGTAATTATTTGCTCTATGCATATAAATTATCCTAATACGTAATACGTAATAATAATTGAATTTTTTTCTTCATTTTCATAAAAATTTTACTTAATATTCATATTAATAAAATGAATTATTGTCTTATTTCATTTTAAATATAAATAGTAACTTGATCATATTCATATCATTTGACCAATTCTAACTTCTTGATTTGAATATTTGAAATATTGGTTAAAGAAGAAAGATTCAGAATAATTAGAATAGAAAATTCTATTTAAGTATTCCATATCTTGATTTTTTATTGAACCTATAAAAAGATATAAGAGCCGGTGAATTATAAAGAATTAATTAAAAATAAAAAGGTTTTTTTATGGAATATACATATCAATATTCATGGATTATCCCTTCATTCCACTTCCAGTTCCTATGTTAATAGGAGTGGGACTTACTTTTTCCAACGGCAACAAAATCTTCGCCATATGTGGGCTTTTCCTAGTATTTTCTTGTTAAGTATAGTTATGATACTTTCGGTCTATCTATCTATTCAGCAAATAAATAGAAGTTTTATCTATCAATATGTATGGTCTTGGACCATTAATAATGATTTTTCTTTAGAGTTCGGTCACTTAATAGATCCACTTACTTTATTATGTTAATATTAATTACTACTGTTGGAATTTTGGTTCTTTTTTATAGTGACAATTATATGTCTCATGATCAAGGATATTTGAGATTTTTTGCTTATATGAGTTTTTTCAATACTTCCATGTTGGGATTAGTTACTAGTTCGAATTTGATACAAATTTATATTTTTTGGGAATTAGTTGGAATGTGTTCTTACCTATTAATAGGTTTTGGTCTACACGACCTAGTGCGGCGACTGCTTGTCAAAAGCGTTTGTAACGAATCGTGTAGGCGATTTTGGTTTATTATTAGGGATTTTAGGTCTTTATTGGATAACCGGTAGTTTTGAATTTCGGGATTTGTTCCAAATATTGAATAACTTGATTTATAATAATGAGGTTCCTTTTTTATTTCTTACTTTGTGTGCCTTTCTTTTATTTGCGGTGCAGTTGCGAAATCGGCACAATTTCCCTTCATGTATGGTTACCTGATGCCATGGAAGGCCCTACTCCCATTTCGGCTCTTATATGTGCCGCTACTATGGTAGCAGCGGGCATTTTTCTTGTAGCTCGACTTCTTCCTCTTTTTATAATCATACTCTTATATAATGAATTAATATCTTTAATAGGTATAATAACAGTATTATTAGGAGCTACTTTAGCTCTTGCTCAAAAGATATTAAAAGAGGTTTAGCTATTCTACAAATGTCTCAATTGGGTTATATGATGTTGGCTCTAGGTATGGGGTCTTATCGAGCCGCTTTATTTCATTTTGATTACTCATGCTTATTCAAAAGCATTGTTGTTTTTAGATCCGGATCAATTATTCATTCAATGGAAGCTATTGTTGGATATTCCGTGACAAAAGCTGTAATATGGTTCTGCGGGAGGTTTAAAAAGCATGTACCAATTACAAAAACTGCTTTTTTAGTAGGTACACTTTCTCTTTGTGTATTCCCCCTTGCTTGTTTTTGGTCCAAAGATGAAATTCTTAATGATAGTTGGTTGTATTCACCTATTTTCGCAATAATAGCTTGTTCCACAGCAGGATTAACCGCATTTTATATGTTTCGAATCTATTTACTTACTTTTGAGGGACATTTCAATGTTCATTTTCAAAATTACAATGGTCAAAAAAGTAGTTCCTGCTATTCAATATCTCTATGGGGAAAAGAAGTGCCAAAAACGATTAAAAATCATTTTTGTTTATTAAGTTTATTAACAATGAATAATAATGAAAGGGCTTCTTTTTTTCGAATAAGACATATCAAATTGATGGTAATGGAAAAAACAGGATACACCCTTTTATTACTATTACTAATTTTGTCACTAAAAATACTTTCTCTTATCCTCATGAATCGGACAATACCATGTTATTTTCTATGGTTATATTAGTGATATTTACTTTGTTTGTTGGGGTCGTAGGAATTCCCTTTGCTTTTAATCAAGAAGAAATTCATTTGGATATATTATCTAAATTGTTAAATCCGTCTATAAACCTTTTACATCCGAATTCAAATAATTCGGTGGATTGGTATGAATTTGTGACAAATGCAAGTTTTTCTGTCAGTATAGCTTTTTTCGGAATATTTATAGCGTCTTTTTTATATAAGCCTATTTATTCATCTTTACAAAATTTGAACTTACTAAATTCGTTTTCTA